>PVKA01028103.1:0-29766 GCA_004027165.1 Ctenomys sociabilis
CCTGTACATTATTCTGTAGTTCCTTTGTCTGTGTCATCCATGTGGATGAGTCACGGCCAATGCTTGACCAGATTGCTCTCTGTGAGAGCCTGAGAGAAAGTTTTCTCTTCATGTGACTCTCCCCAGGCACACTATAGAACTTCAATCTCTTTCCTCTGTGGCTCCACAATCTCCTTGCTCAGAAAATTTGGAGCTCACAGTACAGTTGGGATAGATAACGCTGTGCTTCTACATAATTCTATGAGAGGCAAGATCTGCACTAATGGTGGTTGGAAAAAACATATTTATTGAGGGGAAGAAAAGCTCCTGTCTGAGAGAGGAACAGGAGGGGGTCCTGAGCAGTTAGTCCCCCATTCATGTTTTTATCTCCAGTATTATTTACAGTTCCTTTTCCTCGTTATGTAAGACACGCATTCAGTCTTTCATTAATCCACACTGATTTACTGAAGGTTTGACTTCTATAATCACAGTCTGTAAAATAATAATACACATTAATCTGGCAGGAAAGATCCCCATTTTCACATAAAACATCAATATCATCATAGTGCTAAAGATTCTTAGTTGTGCATTTAATTGTAAAACATGTCACTGAGGGCTGGTCAGCTGTTATATTTGTGACTGAAAATTCAGCAGTGAACAAAATAGATTAATGTTTTTCTGTTTTTGCAGTTCAGTTTTTACCCAGAATGCAGTGGTTGAGAAACTATACAAATAAGATCTCAATACCTTCTAACAAACAATTTTTTATTTTGATGCTTATTTATACTTTGAAAAGGAAAGAAGAAATGGATGATGGGGGAGGGAAGGAAAGGAAAGGCCATTTAAAAAAATAGAAAAAAATAATTGAACAAAAAATGGAAATAGTATTTGCAAGTGGAGAAGAGGAGTGATTTAGTAAGACAAGAAGGAAACACAGAAGGGCCCCAGTAGGAGAGAATTAGTGTGCTTCATGCAGGTACAGATTCTCTGAAATAAATCTACTGCAAAGATGTACTATTAAAAGCAAACAAAAAACACACAGATTTGAAAAAATGTAGACAAACAAATACATACTAGATGGGAAGAAGTGATGTAACAGAAATATGCACCACAGAGAAAGATCAAATAGTTGTAAATAAGTGTAGGAGTCACTAAAAATCTTTTTGATTAGTAAAAATTTGAAAAAACAAACAAACCATAATTGTATATCAAGACAGAAAATCCAAAAATAATATTTCATGTAAAGTAAGCCAAATTATAAATTGCCAGCATAGGCTTATGCAAAAATATTCTTGAGGAATTCATTTAGGTATCATGTAAATGATCATAAATGAAAATGTTGATTTTCAAAGAGAAACTAAAAATAAGAACTATAAGTAAAATATAAGAAAGTGTTAAAAATAATGCATCTGAAATCATAATTAAATGTCCTTTGTTGACGAAAATAATAAAAAAGCAAAATGTTTTTCCAACAATACTGCATGACTCATGATAAGACTATTAACGTGCATTCTTATTGATACATTTTAGCACTTGGTATACTAACTTACACATGTAGCAATTTCTGAAAAAAACCTAAAATCAAAATGTAGACTTTTAAAAAATGCAGGAAGAAAAGAATGAAAAATCTTAAATCTAAATGAAATTGGAAAATAAAGGACAAGGAAAAACTGTAACTGAAATAAATAAAAATGATAAAATGATGGAACAACTCAGCAGATCAGACATTGTATCTTCCTCGAGCAAATGTTCAAATAAAACACAAAATATTTCTAACTTATAAAAAAAATTATCCATATGCTCTTTAATGCCATTTTAAATCACAAAAATTCATGAATATTAAATAGAAAACAAAACAAAACTGAGAATAATTTATTATACTTATTACATTTATAATAAATATAAAATTTATGTGGTTATTATAATTACACAAAAGTTTCTAAGAAGAAGTGTCATTACATGTTGCTAATTAATTCAATTCATCCATATCATACAAAATAAATAACTTGTGTTTATTTCATAATTTTAAATTTATACAATGTTTAAGTAAGACCATAAAAGGAAATAGAAAATATATACCTACTTTCGCATATTTCACTTAAAAATATCAGTAATGCATATTTAGTCAGTCTTATGCAACATGTCTAATAAGAAACTATAATACGAATAGAAAAGCCCTCTCAGCCAAAAATAGAATTCAGTTACACAAGGATATTTGTGAAAAGTAACTTCACAAATATGTGCTATAAAAAGAAGCTGCAGTCAATTTTATTTGTGTATTTAAATTTTTAAAAATTTATATATTTTGTACAGGGTCTCACTGCACAGCTCAGACTCATAGTAATCGTCCTGTTTTTAGCCTCCCTAGAGCAGGAATTACAGGCATAAGCCCCCACACCCAGTCTCGGTTGCCAACTCAGCATGCCCAGTGGTAGGGCCATTTCTGCATGTGATGCCAGGATCAAATCCCAGTCCCTGTGCATGCCTAAATAGGCAGTTAGTACACTGAGCTATCTTGCTGGTTTTCATAGTCAATTTTAAAAGATAAATATATAATAGCATTATCTGAGAATAATAATTTTAAAATAGAAAGCCATAAATAAGACAAACAAGAAATTTATGAATCCCATTTTTTAAAAAAAATTGTTGTAATGGGGGGGCCAAGGAGATGACTCAGTAGAAAAAGAGCTTGGCTGGCAAGTGCAAGGGCCTGAGTTCAATGCCTGATTATGAAAAAAAAAAAAAGAAAATGCAGCATTTTCTTCTGACATTGCCAGTCCTATGGATAACCCACTACTATTGTGGACTACCGGACTATATTGTATTATTTGGCTGAATTCGTGTACCTACAGTATTTTAATGGCAATGAAATACTCATCTCTGACAATACTAAACAAAAAAAGGATTTAAATAAAGGACCATTTTGTATCTGTATTTACAAAATAGGATAGATATACATCTACTTCTCTTAATTCAATGAGAAGAAAGATTTGTACCAATAGTGTTTGGACAGGATATCATGTATGCATCTTGTACTATGAATAACCACTATGAAGACATCGATATATAATGTATTAATTAATGTAACTGTCCTACTAACCTGTTTTGAAACTGTCTCATTGCTATTTTTTTCTCAATAAAATTAATAAAAAAGAAGTTATGAACAATTTATAATGCAAAGAAAAGATAATATTGGGCATTAAAAATAGTGCTAACTGTAAAGAGAACTATGTAGTGCTGAATTTTAATTAGTATGTATCAAACATGTAAATGAAGTAACACTCAGCTGGGAATATATTAGTCTTTAGGTGAAAATAAAGTGAAAAAGAAATTTAATAAACTAAACATTCAACTTTAAAGGCTGGAACATAAAAGCTAGAATTACAATGAACCCAAACAAGACAGAAAGTAGGCTTTAGTGAAAAGGCATGCAATGTCATTGAAGCCAAAATTGTCTGCACATATTCTACTTTCCTCTTTATAATTTTTTGACCTTGATCAAATGGCATAAGCTCTCCAATTTCTTCATCTATAATGCATGGGTGAGAGTAATGGTATCTGTCTCACAGAAGACTGAATGGGTGAGTGTGTAGAAATCCTGCGTGTCAGCAGTCCTCTCGGTCTTTTGTGGTTTTTTCTTACCCGGACTTACACATTACATGGCATATTTGTGTATCAAAACATTATATAATAGCACACAAATACGTGCCATTTTGTTGCTTTTATGTATCAGTTGGAATACACATAACAATTAAGTGCACTTTATGTATCTTAAATTCAAACTTGTGCTTAAAAAGAGTACCTGGCATACCCCTCCCAGCCCTACATAAGAAAACAGAGATAGAGAAATCAACAGTGCTCTCGGGGACCAAAGCAGCAGCAGGGAAGGGTCACAGCCTACGAGAACCTTCTTGGACGCTCTATGATCAGGGATGGTACAAAAGGGATAATATCTGGAAGCCTGTTGGGGGCAAGTAAGGTGCTAAATCTTTACAATGAGCTAAGTAAGGCAAATATTTATGCAAGTGGCATGTTCAGCTGAATAAGTAAATGCAGAAGCCATTGTGAGATCAAAGAAAACAAATTCATGAGTCCGTAAACAGAAACCAAGGAGAAGAAATATTTCTGAATATGTCTAAGTTTAAGTGAACAGTGTACCATAAGACTACTTCTTAATAAAGATCTTCTACCAGAGAAAGAGATATTAATTTATGAGTGAGTGAAAATTGAGAGCTGAAAATGGGCCACACAAATTGCCAAAAGCACAATGACTAAAAAGGCAAGAATGATTTATTGGTCTAATTATTTAGCATTTGGGGGGAAAGGGGACGAGAACTTCAGACAAGAATTCACTAATTTAAACCATACCCATGAACCCCCTTCTACTGTACGACTCTCGTATTTGCATTTGTTGAAACACTGTACCCAAACGTCATGCCAAGAGCCACTGCCTCACTTGCCCCATTCCACGGTCTCTTCGCAGATTCTCCTCCTCAGCACGGCCAGTTGCGTCACTTCACCTGCACAGCACGCTCACCTTGCACCTCCACATCCTCTAGCAATTTCATTTTTCCCTTTAATTCTTGTCATTTGTTAGTGTTGCATGTTTCTTTTTAAAGTTTATTTGTTTTTATTTCCCATCTGAATGCAAATTGTTTGAGGGCAGGAACTGAAGTATTTTCACTTTTATGTCTCTAAGATCTTAAATAGTATCTGGTATTTGTATTGCAGACAATGAATACTAATGACAGAAGAAAATAAAGGAGGGGTGGCAAGATTGCTCAGTGGTCTAAGGTTAGACCACGGCAGGGACTGTCCCCTAGAGGGACTGGGGTTTGACTTCCAACACCACATGCCACCCTGACTGCCACCGAGACCTGCGGTGGTGAAACACACCTGTAATCCCAGTGTTGGGGAGGCTGAAAACAGGAAGATCACTAACAGTTGAGCTGCGCAGTGAGACCATGTACCAAATACATTAAAAAGTAATAAATAAATAAGTAAGAATTTTTTTAAAAAATGAGAAAATGAATGAATCTAGTTGTTTCTTTCTAAAATCTAGGCATCAATATTCTCTGTTTTATGACACAGTACACAGTGGGTCTCAGTACTATTAATTTTAGTTCTGAGTACATTTGAATTTAGTTTAAATCTTGTAAATTCTGCCTTTACCCTACTCCAATATCCTGCTATTGACTATCCATAGCTTCATAACTCCCTACATTTTACTGTTTTTATCCAATTCCTTCATTTCTAATTAACTTCTTCAAATTCATTTACTTCCTAAAACCAAGATCATGATTATAATTATTTTTTCTTTTTTTTAGTGGAACTGAGGATTGAACTCAGGTCCTTGAGCTTGCCAGGGAAGCACTTATCCCACTGAGCCATCTCCCCAGCACCAATAATTAGTGTTTTGTTGTTGTTGTTTTTGTTTTTTGGCTGAACCGGGGATTGAACTCGGGCCCTTGTGTTTGCTAGGGAAGTGCTTATTCCACTGAGCTATCTCCCTGGCCCCCCATATCCCTGGTCCCCCCAAAATCCTCTTTTAAAATTGAAATCCAGTATCATTATTTTTGATAGCTAATAGGAAATAGCCACTTTGCTCCTCTAATTGAGAAATCCAATTTTATTTAGAAAATCCAGATATTTTAGCCAGTCCATAAGATTCTATACTATGCTATGGTTCCTGTGGACACTTCTTACACAATTTCCAAATATTTCCGCCTCTTTTTTTTCTTTTTGTGGCTCCACTCTGGCAATATTGGTCTTGTGACACCCAGCTTTTGTAAAATCTCAGAACCCTTGGTTTTGATGTACTGTATATCTAACACTCCGTTCTCATATTTCTGATGGAAGGCACTTTCTTATAATTTATTACTCAGGTTAAATAACACTCATTCAGACCTATTTTCTCCACTGTCTCATCTTCTATGTCTGAAATTATTCTCTCTCATGGATCCCAGTTGACTTCTATCATAACACTTATATAGAAGTCTGGGTGGTATGGACTTTATTATTTTCCCAGGTTTTTCTTTGTCTTTGTCTATGAAATACAAACTCTATCATAGCAAGGGCATATGGTCACCCACTCTTGTACTCATAGGAACTGGAATCAGACTGAATATGTAATTATGAAGAGATGTAAAGAATGAAGTTTTCACTGATAGAAAGATAAGTTTATCAGCCTTGGTGTTATAGGTAATGGCAATAAGAACAGTTTTTAGAGGCAGAATTGCAGGATTATAGGACAGACAGCACAGGGCCTGGCTTCCATTTAAAAAGATTCATCTATTTCCCGCCATCCTAATCTCACAGGAATCATAGTTGCAGCCTAAATAAAATTGTGCTATTAGATCAGACTGATTTCACAAAACAGAAACTCTGATTTTAGGGAATCATAATTGTTTAAATGGCTTTAATACTATCCAACTTTTGTTTTGGAGTGAGACTTATTTTTTTTTTTTTTTTTGGACAAAAAGCAAATCTACTTTGGTATTTTGATTGAGACACTGTCTCCCCTGCCAATACTAGTTCCTGTGTAAATATCTTTTAAAAGACAGCACAGAGCAAAAACTGACAGTGTAGCCATTCGAAGTACATGCAGAAATGCAAAATCCATGGAAAACTACCTGCTAGCAATAATGAGAGTTTAACAAGTATTTCTGTTTTCATTAAAAACTGACCTAAATATTTATTTGTAAGTATGTTCCAGAGTAGTGGTGATGGTAAGGGTTTTGAACAGTAAATGGAAGTTTAGCCAGTTAATGCAGGAAAAGTACATACTTTGAAGTCTCTAAGATTTTATTTGACAGGACAACAAAAATACGCTGCAAGTGAACAGTTCAAGAAAATATGTATAATGGAAATGATTCTGTTTGTAAGCTATATTTTGTGGTTCTTTTTTGGCCTAATACTACATTATTTCTTAAGGCACTTCTTTTTTTGTAATCATTTAACATCCATTTATTAAGAAAACTTTAAATTTGTTATTAACACTTGTTTTGTAGTACATGTATACATTCCTTATTTTTAATCCCATTTTCTTCTCCTTACCATGATAATGCATTTCTTTGTGCATAATTTTCATCAAAGCAATCATTTCAATATAAAAAGGATAATATTCTCAACTACAGGATTTGCAATATCTAAATTGTCATATTTCAGGGTTTGGCAATGGCTTCACCACTTCTGTACTTATTTTACATCTTGTTTCTAGCACATGTTATCTGTCCATACATCATAATGAGAATTGGCTTCACTTCCACATGGGTTTTATTTATGACTTACCAAATGCAAAGAAACCTGGCTTTTGTTCAAACCTTGGAATGATAGGTTTTGTATAATTACATCAACCTATAAAAGAATAGCACTATTACAGAATATCAGTACTACCTCATAGTGTCTATACCACTATTTTTTATGTCATTCAATGAAAACCTTTCTTTGTCCAATGTAGTAAAGAATTTTAGATTCCACTCATTAGTCATAGTGACACATGATCCACCCTGTGGACTTTGCTTGTGTGCCCTTTCTGTAACAGAAGATTAGTGAAGCACAGCAATTCGCCTACAAATATAGTAGTGTTCAAATCCAAGCCGAGTATAGAATCAAAGAAAGACTTCAGGAATTAATTGTGGTACACTTATGTTTTTATACTAGGTGCATTGTAAGGATAAGTTCAGTGGTAGCAATGAGTGGACACAGGTCTGACACAGAGGACATTCTCCTCCTTAAAACAGTGACATTCTATTTGAATATCTGAAGACAAAGAACTCACTAGGCAGAGTGAGGACAAAGTTGAAGAGCAATGGGAAAGAAACATTAGAGTCAGAGGAAATGATCAAATTAAAGAGTAATTTGAGAACATGGATTCTGCTTCATATTATTAATGACTGTGACTTATCTCCTTGTTGGGCTAAGGTGCTATTAATGAAAATGAATTTTAAGCTGTATTTCAGCACTGTCATTGTTGTCATCTCCAGACACTGTGTGTGTTCTGAAGTTGGGTATGCCTCTCTGCACGGCAGGGCCACCATTGACAACACCCTGGCATACAAAGGAGACTTCTTAGTGTAAGGGACATGATCCACAATGGGAATGTCTAGTTTGTAAAACAGTGTGAGGTCCTGTTTAACACCTGCTAATTAGTTTCCATTATTGCTGAGACAATTAACATGGAATCAATTCAGCATCAGGAAGATGTAAATGTAAAAAGACAGTCAGAAATTAACTGCTGAGTCAAAATTTTTTTCAGAACTTGTTTTATATATGTTCAATCAGAAAACATGTATTTGCTCTATACCTAAGAGAGCATATATAGAATATTCAAAGTTAATCATCTGAATTGTTGATTTTTCAAGAGCATGAAAATTCCTCAGAATAGTTAAAAATAAAAAATCTTTACTGAGATTGTCTTTTTTCCTATTATGAAGCTCTTTGGGATTGTGTAAAGTTTAACTATTGCTTAAGGTAATTATAGTGAAAACATAGATGATTTAGTTCAGAAACATATTAAAGACCAACAAAATATGCTATTATCCTTTTTCATGTATATCTGTATCTTTTTCTAATATTCTATTTTGAGTTATTTTTATCAATTCAGATCATTTATACCCAAATATAAGAGATTTCCAAATATTTTTTGAGATGAAACTTAAGAAGCTTTAACCTACTGAACTCTTCATGATATTTCATTACTTCAAAACTCATAATTCAATTTCCTTATTAAAATTATTTTATTAAAATCACAAAACTTGGGGCCAGAGAGATGGCTCCAAAGAGTAAGTGCTTCCCTGGAAAGTGCAAGGGTCTGAGTTCAATCCCTGGTTCTCCCCCCAAAAAAATGACAAAAATGCTAGAAAATTTTGATAAGAACATCAGAATGCAAATTCATTTGCTTCATAGATGCACAGTTTTATCAACTAAGTTATGTGTAGATAATCACTACTCTGTAATATTGCTATGAATATGATTTTTGATATTCATGAAATACGAAAAATCAGTTGAGCATAAAAATTGATATTGGGATTAAGGTGATTAACTTTTCAGATCCATTTTACTCTTCATTTTTCAAGTCAGCTTCAGAGCATGAATGCTGCTGTGGATTTATCAACCAAAGAACAAGCAACTTAATATTTTGTCATCAGGAGTAAGATAAAAGCTGGAAAGTGAGGTGAAAGATTCTAGGGAAGGAGCGATGTCCTTTCCTCTCAGCCCCTTTCCAGCCTTCCCTCCACACACTCCCTAACGAAGCCATGTGTTATAAGTACAAAATTTGAGCTAAAAATAATGCTAGCAAAATATGACTTCTGTTTCTTCACTTTGCTCATTGCACCTGGGCTTCATCAGTGACGATTCAAGGTGACAGACAGATGATGAGTGGACAGCAATCATTTTTCAACATCTAGTTACTCAACCCCAATCTGTGTTAGTTTATACAAGATATTACTATGAATACAAAGTCAATAGTACAAGTCAAAATAACCATTCAGATAAAATCACCAATTTCAATATTGAACACGTGAATTATCCAGTAATTTTAGCATAGGGTAATTGTAAATAAATTCAGAAAAGATGTATTTTTGTGAAGCAGCATTATTAAAATGAAGTCAGGGAGGATAACTCCTCATGTTTACATAAGATTTTGTGGTTTTCACCACATCTTGACATAGAAAATTTTATTGAGTCTCAAAAAATATTGAGGTCGGTAGTAAGCTAATGATAGTGTCTAAATTTGGAGGTGAGAAACTGAATAAGAGTGCCCCAAAACACGCAGATACTCAGTGAAAGAACTACTGTTCAAGCTAACAGTCTTGACTAAGTACTTACTGTATAACAAGTCTTGTGAAGCACTGTGGGAAGGGCAGCCTGAGCAATACAGGCATATGTCTTCATGGAGAGAGAAACTTAATCCCCAGTAAAATGTAATATCTACCCTGGCTTAGGATACTAAAGGATTTCTCACAGTTCAGGAGGCTGGAACCCCATGGTCCACGTATACACCAGTTAGGTTTATAGTGACGGGCCCCTTCCTGCCTCAAAATTAGTATTTTTGCAATCATTTCACATGGTCAGTCAAGTGAGTTCTACTTTAAAAAATTTTTTCATAGTATTGCTTATTAATTGAAAAGTATATACATATTTTTTTCTCAAATCATAATAAATATAAGACAAACAAATACAGAGTAAATAAAATATGCATATACGCTACCATTGACTTAACAAAACACGTTTAAATATGTTAATTTGACACTATTCAATTTGTACTTTAAAGCAAACAAAGATTCCAGTAATATACAGTGAAATAGAAGTTCTCTAACAAGGACCAATAGATCTTAATTTATATTTCTTTAAACAAAGCACCTAACTACCTAATGCAAAAGTATGAAATTGAAGTGAAAATATAGATCTTCAAATATCACTAAAATTTTCAAAATACTTCCCTAGTACTTGACAGATAAGGAAGGCAGAAAAATATATAATAGAACAAACAAATTCAGCAACGACATACCTTAAGTGGAATATTGTACTATATGCTAAAACTTCAGAGAATAGGGTCCTTTCAAAATCATAAGAAATATTCACCCTAATAAACCTCTTCATAGCAACAAAGACCTTAGAATATCTAAAGAAATGGGAAAATCTGCAAAATAAGCTCTCACTCCATATTGGAAGGAAATCAGCTTGGTTATTTTCTTTAAGAAGGTCACAAACTATGTCATGGGACTGAGCCCTCAGTGTCTTCATTTCAATCTAATTTCTTTACAAAGGCACTATCTACTAATAGCATTCCATTAGCGATGAGGCTATTAACATCTGAATTTCAAAGTGATACACTTGTGCTGTGTTTTCATTTATTGTAACTTAAGCTAATCAATATGACCAATAATAATAGAGAACTGGGAAACATAAACCAGAATTGAATATAGAGAAGGCAAGAAATATCATGTTTCTAAAATCAGACATATAATGAAAATATTTCACTGACTGACATTAAAAGTAGGAGCCATGGATATTCAAGGAATCAGTACAAGGCCAAGAACCAGAACAAAGGCCAAGAGTAGACAATCTACATATGAGTCTGAAGAAAAACAAGAAGCCCAGGACAGTTGAAATAAAATATAAAGAAAGAAAAAAGAAATGAGGAGAGGGGCTGGTGAGCCCAGGTCCTCAAACCTGGGGTCAGGTCAACCTCTGCAGTAATTATGACCTTGTGTATTCACATCCATGAACTGAGCCTACGTCCAGACTATACTGTTTACTAATATTCTTTAAAAATCTCTATCTCTATTTTTTTCTTCTTTTAAAACCAAAGTCAGATGCAATCATTTCACCTTTTCACTCATGTGAGGGCTCAGGACATAAGAGAACCTGTACTATAACATCCTATAACTCAGTTGTGTCCCAAATTTTCTGAAGATTATGGGGCCACAGAGGAAAGTGATCGACAATGTAGAGTGTACCTAAGGAGAGTCACATGGAGAGAAAATGTTCTCTCAGGCTTTCACAGAGAGCAAATTAGTCAAACAATGGCCCTGACTCATCCACATGGCTGACACTGACAAAGGATCTATAAACTGGTACCATGTTTCAGGCTATATTCTGAGGGGATTTGACTGACCTTGTCAGTTACAAAAGTTACATTTCCTGTTATATAGTTCTTGTTTTATCTTGGTCTTAACCATCCAGTAAAAAAGTATAAAAAGCAAAGTATATGTTGCTGGATGGACTGGGGCAGAGGAAAGCTTGGCCATGGCATCAAGAAAACAGAGAGTAAGATGAGGACTTGGGAAGAGAGATAAGCCTTTCCAAACTGTGTTTCCAGTCTTCTCCAGCCACACCTCAAACTCCTAGCAGCATATCAGCTATAGACTCCACAGTGGAATCACCTTCCAAAAGCCTCACCTGTGGGAAGATGAAGCTCTTTGGGCACAGCTAGCTATAATTCATAACATTAGCTAAAGGAAATGCTATGAGTGGAGCAAAGAAAACTGTGCAATCATGCTCAGTATGGAATCATCCACAACAGGTGAGATACCACAATCCACCTGGGAGATCTTCAAGAATGAACATGCCAAAACACATAATAGTTTCTTCAGCTATAAGGAAAACTAAATCCTGTCACAGCAAAATGGATGCAATTAGAGGACATTATATTAAGTGAAATAAGCCAGCCACTGAAAGACAAATGCATAGTTATTCTCTCATGTGTGGAAGGTAAAAAATATGTTGATCTGAATGTGAAATACTGTTATATAAAGGTGCAGATGGGTGATTTAGAGATGGTGGATAAAAGGAGGCTGAATGAATCAGTGTACACTATTATCAATGTATTTAAATACTGCACTAAAATCCATTAATATATAAAATTAATAGCAAAAAACCAAGATATTTTACATAAGGACAAAAAATCATTTTACGTGCTAAGCAGTAATGTCTCAATAAAAAACTCTCAATTGAAAAACAAAACAAAGTATAAAAAGTAAAGCCATATTAATGTGCTGAGCTATAAAAGGCACAAGTGAACAGCTTCTGACATTGCCAGTCCTATGGATAATACACTACTTTCATGGACTACTGGACTATATTGGTTTATCTTTCGGAATTCATGCACGTACAATATTTAAACAGCAATAGAATACCCATCTCTGACAAAACTAAAGAATAAAAGGAAACACAAATGAAGGACCATTTTGTATCTGTATGCACAAAATAGGATAGATATACAGCTACTTTCTCTTAATTCATTGAAAAGAAAGATTTGTACTAATAGTGTTTGGACAGGATATCATGTTTGTATCTTGCACTATGAATGACCACTATGAAGACAACAATATGCAATGTATTAGTTATTGAAAGTGTCCTACTAATCATTTTTGAAACTGTCTCATTGCTGTTTGTTTCTCAATAAAATTAAAAAAAGAAAATGTAATTAACTGATAACATGTAAAATAAAATAATAGACATATTATCACATTATAAAAAAATCTCGATAAGTAATTTACCTGCCCTACATCTCCCTTCCTGGACCATTTTCTTTTTTCTTTTGGTACCAGGGCTTCAACTCAGGACCTTGTGCTTGTGCTTGTCAGGCACTTATGCTGCTGAGCTACCTCTCCAGCCCTCCTAAACTTTCAAAATGAGAAAAGGTTGATTGCTTTAAGGAGCAGCTGAAGGTGGAAATCAATCACGGATCTGGGAGCAAGACATGACTTTTTCAGAGATCAAACAACACCGGGGAGAAGCCACATGAACAAGTGGTTCTAGTCCAGAGAACACCAGGCTCCCAAGCCTAACCAAGCAACAGGTTTCTAGGCAAAGAGTGTTAGATGACGTCAACCTGCCAAATAAACACATGTTTTGTGGCAGTTGAGAGGTTTCCTTCCTCTCATCCAGAGAGAGCTCTGCCTGACCTTAGCTTCTGGTCTCTCATCTTTGTTTCTCCACCCTCTCACCCACTTCCCCAGCCCCCAAGGTACTATGAGAGCTGCACTGGACACAACACATTGCTAACTGCATTTTGCTATGAGATCACAATCACAAAATTTAAGTTTCAAATGCTGTACTTTATTTTATATATTTATTCTCCCCAAATTATTCTTTCTACTTGGTACTGAAATGTTCACATCATAATGATAAATGAATATTCAATATAAATAGTCTCTGATTCAATTTCTCCCTGTGATTTAAATAAATCATTATTACATCAAGAGATAATAGTTGCAGTCTATTTATTTGGAACATTACTATCTGAAAAAAAAGATTCTTTAGATACCAATTTCTTGTACAAGTATAAACACCACTATTTGAGAAAGAGGACTGCCGTTGTGTGAAGATGTTTCCTAAAGTTCCTGTGTTCGGAGGCCTGATTTCTAATGGTATTAGAAAGTGAGATTTTAGGAGGTGAGTAGTCTAGAAAGTTTTTGTCCTCAGAAATTGTTTAATACTGATATCGTGAGTATGCATTTGTTTTCTTGGGAATGGGTTTGTGTTAGTTGATACATTGTGTCAACCTGGCCGGAAACAGCTCCCGCAAGTTGTCAGTGTGGGGGCCCAGCCCTGCAGGTGGGCAGGGCCCAGGAATTGAGAAAGACTTCCTGTGACCCTTCCCAGTTTCCTGTCTCCCTGCCCGGCTTGACCTTTGCAGCCGCACCAGTCTGGAGGAGCTCCGATCTTCGCAGTCAGCGTAGAAGAGAGAGGCCTGATGGACGCCACAGCTGCTGCTCCTCCTCTGCTCTTCATTGTTTTCTGATGCATGAACTGCTGGTTTTTGTTTGTTTGTTTGTTTGTTTGTTTTGTATTTTTGAGACAGGGTCTCACTATACATTTCAGGCTGGCCTTAAGCTCACTTTGTAGCTCAGGCTGGTCTCGAACTCACAACAATCGTCCTGCCTCTACCTGGAGCCAACGGAATATGGACGGAACCCTCCAGGAACTGTGAGCTAAATAAACCGTTCCTTGCTTCATTTTGAGTGTTGGGTTTTTGTCTCAGCAACAAGTAAAAAGTAACTAAGACAGGGTGCTTCACAAAAGGAAGAGTTCACTCACGTTTTGTTCTCTTCCTCCCACTCTTACCCATCTGCTTTTGCCTTTCATCATGAGATGATACAGCAAGGCCACTATCAGTGTTAGACTTTCACCCTCATGACCATGAGAAAAACACATGGCTATTCATTGTAAGTTACTTACGTAAATGTATGTACATAAGCTAGTTCACATAATTCTACTGCTGTTTTTCTACTAGTCTATTGAAAATAACAGGTAGTGCTTAAACTTTTCTCTTCATTTTTTGACCAGTTTTGCATGCTGATATCTAATAAGCTGAACAACTAGTTTGAAGAAATAATTAAGATGGAGTTTTATTGATGGTTGAGATGCTGAATAAATTATATATACTGTATTTCCCCCCAAATAAGGCCTAACTGGGACATAAGACCTAGTATAGTTTTCTTTGATATTGGTAATATCAACCTGATTTAAAAATAATCCACAGTTAAGATCTTCATTCAAACGCATTTGCAGCATATGAATGATGTATTTAATTATATAATAATAATAGTGATAATAATTTAACATACATGAATATTATTGAATTAATACTGTAAGTGTAAACATTATATTGTCTCCCTAGAGTAGAATAGAACAGAGCAGAACAGAACCTGCAAGGTCCACAATAAATACTATGAAAGGGAGAGAAGAAACCATTTGAGTGAAAGAGAAACTGGGATGATAAAAAGGGGAAAGAAAGAAAGAAGACAGGGAAAAAAATATAAATGTTTATACATAAGTGAGCTTGGATAATTGTACTGCTGATTTTCTACTAGTCTGTTGAAAATAACAGAAAATACTTTAATTTTTCTCTTTTTTGGCCAATTTTGCATGTTTATGTTTAGTAAACAAAACAACTAATTTGAAGACAACAATATGCAGTATAACAACCATTGTTGAATTCCTATCATTTCCTTTAGTGAAGTTCTGTGTTATTTCTATTTTTTTTTTACTATTTTTTATTCTCTTTGAAAGTAGAAAAACAAAATAACAAAAATGTGACAGTGCGGATTGTAATTAAGTATTTATAAATACCTACATGGCTGCCTTTGTAAGAGAATTAAATGACTATGTAAACAGATGAAACAGATTTTTTGCTAAATAAATGAATTGGAGCACATGCCTATCACATGAATAACATACACACTTGATTACAAATGGATATGATGTGCCTAATATGAATTTCATAATTTAATATGCCATGTGCTGTAACAGATGTACTTAATGCACAGTGGTGCAATAAAAAGGGCTCCTGAATTTTGCTGCCTCCAATTATTCATCATTTTTGTGTAGACTCTCATCCTGTTATGTCTGTTACCACACTCTTCTCATAAAACTTCAATAAGTACTTGATTTAGTGGAAATTTTGTGAAGAGAAAGTAAGATGAAACTTTGGTGGAGAATTTATGGGATAAAATCACTGGCAGGAGTGTTACAAATTCACTACAATCAATCGTACACGGATGGGAAGTGTTCTTATAGGGAGAGTTCTTTTCTCTAATGCTGGACAGGAGAGGATGGTGCCAGTTGTTGGACAGGAAATGGTCTATCTACTTATCTTTCTATCTGTGAATTCAAAAAATTTTGTTTGATTTTGTTTTTGTTCTATTTGCTCTTGCCTTTAAAATCTACTTTACAACTACTCTTTTGGTGGAACAATTTTATTTTCTGTTATGTCTAAATTATAGTTCTTCCTAGAACTAAATAAATGTGCCATGAAATATGAAGCCATATTTAATAAATAGGCCTCTACAAATAGTCCGGTACTTCATTTAAACATGACTTTTATAGATATAGTAAAATGGAAAGAACCTGAACATAGAAATATACAATAAAGATGTGGGAAAGGAAAAAAAAGGTAAGAAAAAATAAGGGAGAAAAATCATGTAAGTATGTATTCAGGATAGCTGAGATGAATTTAATTCTCATTTCCGTAAGTGTTTTGAAAGTAGCAGATAGTGATTAAAATTTTCACTTTGACTACCTTTATATACTATTATCTATACTCAGAACAACTCCATTGAAGAAAGGAAAGTGCAATAAAAATACATGGTTGACTACCTCCAATCTTCTTCTAAATGTGTACCATTTCTAATGCCTTACCAATTAGTAAACTCGCTTTAAAGTAAATTTTAAAATATACATAAGGCAAAAAAGAACCAGAAAAAATTAAGGATTATTGAAAGGAAGCATTAATTTTGAATTATTTGACCAATTATGGGTACCTATATCTATTAATCTGAACAACAGATTTGACAATGAGAATATGTAATACAAGAAACATTGTTAAATTTCTATTCTTGTTTTTAAGTTCTGTGCTATTTGTACTGTCCCTTGTTACTATTTCTTTGTTTCTGCTGTTTTACTCTTTACAATAAATAAATAAAATAACTAAATTTTTTTTTTCTTAAAAAGTGAAGTTCCGGGGCTGACCAAATAGCTCACCAGATTAAAGTGCCTGTAAGCAGGCCAAGGGGCCAGGGGTTCGATCCCTGGGCCTGCCGCCCTGTCCCTGGGGCATGCCGAGATGGCAGTTGAGATGGCTTGGTGGCACATGCCTGTAATCCCAGCACTTGGCAGGCTGTAAACAGAAGAACCACTACAAGTCTGATTAGTAGTGAGACCCTGGACATCCTGTAGACCATTCCCTAAAAATACAAAAACAAACAAAAGAAATGCATTCTGGTTCCAATATAATAAAGGTATTGTACTCTTTTATATTAGATAAATATTCCTAGAATTTCCATTAAGGTATAGTATATATCTGACTTTTTCTTTTCTTTGTAGTGAGTAGCTTCTTCCACACCTTCTGATGTGTAGTTTAACGTTTATCACATACTTAGGTTTCTAAGCTTACAAGGGAGGACAAAGGATCCACTCTAACTGGACCAAACATTTGAGTGGGGCACTTACACTGTAATCAAAATTTAAATATGAAAACTATAAAAAAAATTAGGGTAACACTGAATTCTGTACTTTTATCTATAAGTAGGTTTTCCTTTTCTATTTTTAATGAAGAACAAATAGTGAGACAGTTTCAAATCATATTAGCAGAACAGATTCAATAATTAATACATTGCATATAGTTTTTGTACTGCTTTTTGCTGTACAAGGAGCATTCTTGATATTCTACTTACAAACACCATTAGAGAAGATGTCTCTAATCATTGAATTAAGAGAATGTAGCTGTATACTTATTTATTTTTTAAAGCTGAATTATAGTGCAGTTTCAATAATTAAAAGCTTCTGCCTAGTTATCTTTCTAGTGGTTGTCCATAGTACAAAAAGCTAACAGAATATCCTGTCCAAACACTGTTAGGGGGCAGAGGATATGGCTCAGTGGAATAGGCGCTTCCCTGGCAAGCACAAGGGCCTGAGTTCAATCCCTGGTTCCGCCAAAAAAAAAAAACAACAACAACAACAAAAAAAAAAAACAAAAAACACTATTAGTGCATATCTTGTTTCTCATAGAATTATACAGAAGTATAGAAGTATTGCATATTTATCCTAACTGTGCTTTTTATACAAACACAGAATGGTTCTTCCTTTCTATTCCCTTTTTTTGTTTAGTCCTGTCAAAGATAGGTGGTCCATTGTCATTCAATTATTATAGGTGCCTGAACTCAAAGAAACAATCAAACACAGTCCAGCAGTCCACAATAATAGTGGGTTATCTGAAGAAGTTGTTGACAAGAGACAATTACAGCTCAGCTTATTATTATGGCCTTATTTTATATACTTCATTTTTATACTTTTCTGCTGGATGGTTAAGGCCAAGATAAGGCAAGACCTAAGTAACAGAAAGTGTAGCTTTCGTATTTGATGAGATCAGTCAAGTTCCTTCAAGGTTTATCCTGTAACCCTGTACCTCATTCTGTAGATCGATTGTCAGCTTCAGCCATGTGGATAAGTCACAGCCATTGCTTGACCAGTTTTCTCTCTGTGAGAGCCTGAGAGAAAGTTTTCTCTCCATGTGACAATCCTTAGGCACACTAGATCATCAATCACATTCTTCTTTGGCTCCATAATCTCCTTGATCAAAAAATCTGGGGCACAACAGAGTTCCATGATGTTACAGTAAGGTTCCCCTATGTCTTCAGTTATCGCCAAAATGCTGGCTGATATTGCAGCCCTTCCATTTCTCCAATTTTTGTTCTGTGAACTTAGGTTGTTAACCATCCAGGAGAGAAGCTGATTATTACCCTACAACATATGCACTTCAGTATAACCTATCTTTCTAAATTATTTTTAGTTGTTGTTATACATTTCTATTTGTATTTCATCTTTTGATTCCTTATAGTAGGCAGACTATACTATATTTGCACATGTGTATCTGGTTGATTTTGCTTATGAGTATATGTTCAAGTGGCATCCACTTCAGTATAAATGCTTCAAGTATATCATTCTTTATAGCTGATTAATATTCCATTATATATAAATACCACATCTTTTTTCAATCATTCCTCATGTGACTGGCGCCTTGGTTGTTTCCAAGATTTTGCTATCATAAATTGTGCTGCCATAAACTTAGGTATACATATATCAGTATGATATGACGTTTTCAGTTCCTCCGTGAAAATTCCCAATAGGATGGCCAGATTGAATGGGATTTCCAGTCCTACTTTTGTGAGGACTCTCCACACTGACCTCCACAATGGTTGCACCAGTCTACATTCCACCAGCAGTGGAGAAGTGTTCCTTTTTCCCCACAACCTCTCCAACATTTATTGTTGGTTAATTTCCTTATGATAGCCATTCTTTCTGGAGTGAGATGGTACCTCAGTGTTGTTTTAATTTGCATTTCATGGGTGGCTAGAGATGTTGAGCATTTTTTCATTTATTTAATCGCTTCTTTAATTTCATCCTCTGAGAAGTGTGTATTTATCTCAGATGCCCATTTCTGGACTGGGTCTTTAAATTTGAGAGCCCTAATATATCTTAGTTCTTTATATATTCTAGAGAGCAGACCTTTGTCTGATTGCTTATTAGTTAGGATTTTTCAAAATTTTTAGGTTGTCTTTTCACTTTGTTGACAATTTCTTTTGATGTACAGAAACTACACAAGAAGAGTTGATCCCAGTTGTTAATTCTTTCAAGTGCTTCCCGTACGAATACATGTTTGTTCATGAGCTTTTTTCTTCCTCTATGTTTTCAAGGATTCTCCTATTTTTGTCTTCCACTCGATTGAGTGTTTCTGTTTTTATGTTTAGATTTTTAATCCATTTTGACTTTAGTTTACTGCATGGTGATAGAGCTGGGTCAAGTTTTAGTTTTTGGCATGTAGAAATTCAGTTTTTCCTGCACCATTTGTTAAAGATGCTATCTTTCTTCCAGTAAACTTGTTTGGCTTCTTTATTGAAGATCAGGTGGATTTACAGCATAATTTCAATTAAGGAATTGTTTCACTGACCTCATCAAAAACAAAAGCTACATCTTTTAGTATATAGGTCTTGATCTATCTTGGTATTAACCATCCAGCATAAAAATGAGGTATATAATGTAGGGCCATAATAATAAGTTGACCTGTAAATGGCTATAGTCAACAACTTCTTCAGATAACTCACTATTATTGTGGAATGCTGCATTGTGTTGGACTATGTCACCTAGTTCAGGCACCTAAATTAGTTTAATGACAATGAAGTGGTCATCTTTGACAAGTCTAGACCAAAAAAGGGGGGGGAATACAAAGGAAGAATCATGATGTGTGTGTATAAACAGTACAGTTAGGATCAATATGCCATGCTTCTGCATAATTGTATGAGAAGCAAGATTTGCACTAATAATGGTTGGACAAGATATTATGTTGGCTTCTAATACTACGGACGGACACTAGGGAGATAACAAGGTAGAAGGTGTTAATTGTTTAATCTGTGACATAAATCCGCTGTAGAGAAATAAGATAGGTGTATAACTGCACTCTCTTCATTCACTGATTAGAGACATCTGCTATAATAATGCCTGTAAGTGTAATATCATGTATGCACCTTGTATGACACCAAAACTTTATGAAAACATTTTGCAATGTGTTGATTTGCCGAATCTGCCCTATTAATTTGTCTTGAAACTGTCTCATTGCTATTTGTTCATCAATAAAAATAATAATAAAAATAATATTAATAATTAAGAAATTGTGATACCTCCTGTCCTGTCCTTGTTGGCCAGGATTGCTTTTGCTATTCTAGGTCTTTTCTGGTCCCAAATAAATTTTTGGAATGATTGCTCTAGGTCTGAGTGGTATGTTGGTGACAGTTTGATAGGAATTAAATTAAATCTGTACAACAATTTTGGGAGTATGGCCATCTTCATGATGTTGGTTCTTCCTATCCAGGACCAGGG
The DNA here is from genome assembly GCA_004027165.1 of Ctenomys sociabilis. NCBI lineage: Eukaryota > Metazoa > Chordata > Mammalia > Rodentia > Ctenomyidae > Ctenomys > Ctenomys sociabilis. The sequence goes on from PVKA01028103.1 coordinate 20,866, forward strand.
AATATCTTTCCATTTTCTGAAATCCACTATGATCTGTTTTATTAAAGTGTTGTAATTTTCTGTGAAAAGATCTTTAACTTCCTTGGTTAAGTGAACTCCAAGATATTTCATTTTCCGCGGTGCTACTGTAAAAGGTATTATTTCTATAGTTTTCCTCTCAGTGTGTTATCTGTGTCGAGCAATGCTATTGACTTTTGAGTATAGAGTTTGTATCCCGCTATGTTACTGAATTTCTGTATCAGTTCTAGTAGCTTATGATGGAATTTTTTGTGTCATCCAAGTAAAGTATCATGTCATCTGCAAATAGTGATAATTTGACTTCTTCTTTATCTATTCTTATTCCTTTTATTTCTCCCTCTTTTCTAATGTCTGTTGCTAATGATTCCAAAACTATATTGAATAGGAGGGATGATAGAGGACATCTTTTTCTTGTACCTAATCTAAGAGTAAAAGATCTCAGTTTTTCCCTGTTTAGAATTATATTAGCTGTTGGATTTGCATAGATGGCTTTTATGAAATGGAGGAAGAGGCCATCTATTCCAATTTTCAGTAGGCTTTTCAGCATGAATGAGTATTGGACTTTGTCAAAAGATTTTTCTTCATCAATTGAAATGATCATGTGGTTTTTAGATTTCTGTCTATTAACGTAGTGTATTACATTTATAGATTTTCAAATATTGATCCATCCTTTCATCCCTGGGATGAATCCTACCTGGCCAGGGTGTATGATCTTGATGACTTGATGACAGAATACCTTCTGTTTGCTAGGATTTTATTGAGGATTGTTGCATCTATGTTTACGACAGTCATTGGACTGTAGTTCTCTTTTTTGGTTGTGCCTCTCCCTGGTTTTGGAATCAGTATAATACTTGCCTCCATAAATGATTTTAGAAGGTCTGATTCCTTGTCAATTTCATTCAAGAGTTTGAGGAGTGTAGGGATTATTTCTTTTATAAATTTCTTGTAGAATTCATCTGTGAATCCATCATGACCTAGACTTTTCTTTGTTGGTAGGCTTTTTAGTACATTTCGTATTTTGTTAGCTGTTATTGGCTTATTGAGATTTGTTATATCTTCTTGTTTCAGTTTTGGTAATTTGTACCTTTCGAGGAATCTGTCCATTTCTTCTGTGTCTTCTATTCTGTGAGCATAAAGATTCTCAAAGTAGCTATTGATAATCTTCTGAATTTCTGCTGGGTCTGTGGTGATTTCACTCTTTTCATTCCTTATTGCTTGTATTTGAATTTTTTCTTTCTTCTTTTTGAAGAAGTTGGCTAGTGACTTATCAACTTCATTTATTCCTTTACAGAGCCAGCTTTTTGATTTGTGGATTCTTTGAACTGTTTTCTTCACCTTAGTTGAATTAATTTCAGCTCTGATCTTTATGATTTCTTCCCATCTTTGCGCTCTGGGTTTTGCTGGCTCTTCCTTTTCTAGATGTCAGAGGTGCAACATTAGAGTGTCTAATTTGTTGCCATTCTGTTTTCCTAATGTGTGAGTTCATAGCTATGATTTTCCCACTAAGAACCACTTTCCTCTCATCCCATAATATACAATAAGTTGTGGTTGAATTTTCATTGAAATATTGATATTGTTGAATTTCTTGTTTAATTTCATCTGTGACTGATTGATTGCTGAGTAGGGCATTGTTTAATTTCCATGTATTCATGCTTTTTTGTGGTTTCCTTTGTTGCTTATTTTCAGTCTCATTGCACTATGGTCAGATAACATGCATGGGATAATTTCTGTTTTCTTGCAGACACTTAAGCATGACTATGGACTAGTATGTGATCTATTTTAGAAAATGATCCTTGTGCAGGTGAAAAAATATATATGTATTCAGGTGTGGTTCTATGGAACACTCTGTATATGTCCACCAGGTCCATGTGTTCCAAACTCTGGTTCAGTTCTGCTTCTTCTTTGCTAATTTTTTGTCTGGTTGACCTATCTTTTTGAGATAAGGGAGTGTTAGGGTCTCCTGTTAAGATTGTGGTCTTGGATATTAGGTTTTTCATGTCCATTAAGATTTGTCTTACATAGGTAGATGCTTCTGGGTTTGGTACACAGATATTTATGAGGGTTACCTCTTCCTCTTGCATTTTTCCCCTGACCAATATATAGTGGCCTTCTTTTCATCATTTGATCCTTCTTGGTTTGAAGTTGAGACTCTGAGAACAGAATTGCTACTCCTGCTCTTTTCTGAGGTGCTGGGTCATGTAGTATTGTTTTCCATCCTTTGACTTTGATCCTATGAATATCTTTTTGAGTTAAGTGTGTTTCTTGTATAAAGCATACTGTTAAGTTTTGTTTCCTAATCTACTGTGGCAGTCTATTTCTCTTAATTGGTAAATTGAGTCCTTTTACATTGATTGTTACAATTGAAATGTGTTGACTTATGATTGTCATGATATTTACCTGCTGTTGCTTACTCCTTTTTATCCTGCATTTAATTGTTTGCACTGTTTAGAGGATTCCTTCCATTCTCATTTGTGGAGTTCTAGTCATTGTGGTCTCTCTCTAGGACATCTTTCAGTAGTCTCTATTGTGATGGTTTTGTCTTCATGAACTTCTTTAGTTGTTCTTTGTCATGGAGGTATTTCACTTCTCCACCAAACTTGAAAGAGAGTTTTGCAGGGTGTAGTAGTCTGGGCTGGAACATGTTTTTGTACTGAACTTGAACTCTGCTCCATTCTCTCTTTGCCTTAATGGTTTGTGTAGAGAAATCTGCTGTAATTCTGACAGGTTTTCCTTTGAATGTGATCTGCTTCTTTTCTCTAGCAGTTTTCAGTATATTATTCTTGGGTTGGATATCTGGAATCTTGACTATTATATGTCTTGGTGTGTTCTTAGTTGGGTTGATGTTGTTTGGTGCCCTGGATGCTTCAGTTACCCGAACGTTGGATTGTTTCCTCATATTTGGTAAGCTTTCTGCTATTACTTCTGCCCGTGTTCTTTTTATATCATTTGTATTGACTCCTTCATTTTCATTGATGCCAATTAATCTCACATTATTCATCTTGGCATCATCCTGCTGGTGATGGATCATTTTTTCCTGCATTCTCATTGTTTTTAAGAGATACTTTCTCACCTTTTCTCTAGCTGCACCAGCATCTTCAAGATCTGAAACTCTACCGTCACTTTCACTCGAACAGTTTGTAGACTTGTGATTGAGATTTTAAGTTCTTCTATATCTCTTTCACTCTGATTCATGTGATCTATTTCTTTTCTGTATTGCTCATTCCAGGAATCCATCATATTTCTGGTCTCCTCTATTTTTTTTAACTATGTCTTCTTTAGAGATAGTTATTGATTCTTTTACTGCAGGGTTTTCCACATTGGATTTTCTCTATATATTTCTGGAATTGATTCTCTATTTCAGATGTTATGATTTCAAAGAATTTTTTTTATTTCAAAAATTATTTCTGCTTTGTGGTCCTCTTTACCTTTCTGCTGTTGTTTCCTTGCTTGTGATGCTGTTAATTCATATGTTTGAGCTGGAATGGTGTTCTTTGTACTTGTTGTTGTGGGCATTAGGTTTGCCCCAGACATTTCTGGATTTGATTCATTACTTCAGATGTTATATATTCAAAATTTCTTTTTTTATTTCAGGCATTAATTCTGGTCTAAGTTCCTCTATACCTATCTGCTGTTGTTTCTTTGCTTCTGCCTCTGTTAATTCAATCATTTCACCTGAGCTAGTGTCCTCTGCACTTATTTCTGGACTTGAGGCCTGAGATTGCCTTTTGCTCCTTGTCTTTGTTATTTTGGATAGCACTGACCTCTGATCTTTGGTGTAGAGTTCTGGTGCAGTTATGACTTTAGCACGTTATGAGATTTGGGTGCCAGTCTATTACGTTTGAGATTATCCATTTATGCCTGGCCTGGATCTAGCTGTTGTGTTCATTTCCTTTTTGCTGCAGCTCTTCTTGTACAGCTGTGAGCCTGTGGTTCCCTTCTGTTGTGTTCCTGGTCCAGGGAGCTCTGGGGAGCCAGAAGCTCTCCCACACACTCACTGAATGGGGCTTGCATGGATCGGGTGGAGGGAGAGTCAGAGAAATTCTCACTGCCTCGGTGGGCTTGGTGGAAGGGGCTCCGGGATTTTCCCGGCAAGTCGGTCTGGGGTGTCTCAGGCCCACAGCACACTAGCTCTGAGGTCTTGGTGGCAGGGGCTCCAGAACGTGCAAAACATGCAGGGGTCACGAAACCATGGTCGCCGGTGGCGGGAGAATCTGAAAATTTCCCACTCGATAGGCGGGCTTGGGGGCAGGGGCTCCCTCCTTTTCTTTTAGTTACACTAATGGATAGTAAAATTCAGGTTATATAAAGCAGTTATTCTCTTGAACTTTTCAGTGTTTTCCTTCGTACTTCTTTAATTTTTTGTATGGATTAATCTTAGCCTCAATTTCATTAACTATGAAAATAAATATGTGGGGTTCATTTATGAATTGTTTTTTATAGTTTGTTGGGAAAAATACATATATTTAAAAGTTACCTTTTCCTCTATGTGAATCTGTCTCATTTATTTAGGGTCTTTAAAATTTATGCTAATTTTTGAAATTTTGAACAAAAGTCCTTGTATACTTTTGGCTTGATCAATTGTGACCTAATGTTATTTTAATATTTTCCAGTCATTATTGGCTGTTAAAATTATTTTACTTTTTGAAAAGAATTTCCTATCTGGCAAACTTTATGAACCTTCTTTAATTCTTGTAATTTCTTAACTCAAATAGTGTTTTCAACTAAGTAAATACATACACTATTTTGTTGGCTGACAATAAGTAATAATTAAATAAGCTGTAACTATGAAATGATATATTTTCTTATATTCAGTATTGAGTTTTTGTTTTCTATTATTGCTTTTCAGAATGTTTATTTCAATGTTTATTAGGCCCAATTTGATTAAGTATGGGTTCAGCTTATTTGTGTGCTGCATTTGGATTAACTTAATGAAAGAAATATCATCTCTCTGCTACATTCTTTCTTGGTAGGACTGGAGATTGAACTCAGGCCTTTGTGCTTGCCAGAGGAGTGCTTATTCTACCAAGCTGTCTATCTCCCTGGCTCCTCTCTGATACATTTTTGACAGCTATAGGGTATTTATGGATTTCTGCCATAATTTTTTTAATAACAAGACAATATAATATGTCAATTTAATATTATTTTCATTTTAATTAATTATTTGCTTCATGGTCCATCATATTATTCTTACTGGTTAGTGTTTCATATCTCCTAGAAAAGAATTAATGTTTACTTTTGGTATAAACATGGATATGTTCATGGGGTTTAGTTGTAACACCTTCTACTTGGGCTTGTAGTGATCCTCCTGTTTTCAGCCTCCCCAGAGCTGGGGTTATAGGTGCGCACCACACATCTGGACTTTTCTTCAATTTTTGAAGAAGTCTGATGCTGAATTATGGAGGAATCAGCAGTAATTTAGCAACTGCTTCATCATCTTGTTTTATCATGAGCACATAGACAGTTAAAGTCAGAGAAACAACTGTTAATTCTTAGTCCATGTCTCCAGATATCACGATAATTTACATTTTCTTTATCTCGTATCGAATAAATATGTTAAGCAATTTATGCCTTTTGATTTATAATATATATTTGTGAGATACAGGAAATTAATTCCATTTGCTTTTGATAACAGTGAAGTAAGAGCTATGCAGATTCAGATAAACAGGAATTAGCCAGCCAGAAGATGCTAACTTGTGTGCATTTTAAAAAATGAAACTTTTACATGAAAAGGAAAGATTTTTGGAATAATCGTTAATGTTTTTTCATATTTTATTACTTGTTAGTAATAAAAGCTGAGGCATGATGGACATAACTTTCATAGTTTTGTTGGAATTTGAGCTAGGCTAGGCTGTAAAGAATTTATTATTGAGTGCAAGTATTTAAACTAGGTTTTTGGCCACAGTCATTTGATTTACTATGAAACTAAATCAATTAAGTTCTGGAAAGGTTTTACAATTAAAAAAGGAAATGGCTCCACAGTGCCTTTCTGGAGCTGTCCAGAAACACACAGTAGCTACCACAGTTCTTAGATATTCTACATTCCCCTTCTTTCTTTGAAAGCCATCGTTGGAGGTGTTTCTCCATGGAAATTGTTGCCATGGAGATGAACAACAGCATCACCTTTGGATTTCCTTTTGCCAACCGTCTTCCAATCTGGTGGAGAAATTCCTAGTGGTTGTTGGAAATTCTTTTAAGGAATATTTAAAGAGAAGAGGACTAGACAGTCTTATTAATTATTATAAATCTTACAGTAGCCATTTATTTTTAATCGGCTTCTTATTAGGGTTCCTTTTCACATCATATACCCAAGCTCCTGACAAGGTCTCGCAGATTTCTGTTGTCAAGGTTTTTATATTTAAAAAAAAAATCATTTTTTAAAATTATCTCTAGTGAGGTATCAATTCTCCCCAGTAAACATGAGGCTAAAATTTTTATAAAATTCAGAGAAAAATTGTTTAAATGAAATTAAACAAAAGGAATAGAAAAATGAAAACTCTAGTATTATATTTATTTTCAACAGATAATAGTTATTCTGACATTGCTATGGGGTTTCTACTTACTTGTTCTTTTTTTCTTTTGTGGCAGGCTCAGTCTGTGCTGGGGCTGGGGCTGGCACGAGGTGTGGCACCTGGGATGAAAAGCGGTCCTTGCACCTGCCTAAACTTGCCCAAGCAGGCGCTTTAGACCACTAAGCTATCTCGCTGGACCTACTTGCTCTCTTTTAACTGCAATATTCACATTTATATCCAAGCAACAGTTCAGGAATGAAAACTGGTTGCTTGTTCTTAAAGTGTGAGTTCATGCATCCATCCCATGGGAAATTTTACCTGTAACTCCTTATTTGGTGATTTGAAGAATATGATAAATTAGAAAAATACGCAATTATACCTTTGAAAATAAATGTAAAATTCAGCTTTATGTTTCCTTAGGGTGTAGAGTAAAGTTACATACACTGAATGAAAACCACTGCTTTCAAAATACAAACAAAAACTTGTTTGAAGGGTACAAACTGGCACACTGTGCTGTCTGTGTAAAGAATTCTCAGAGAGTTTTTTCTCGCAAACTGTCAGATATCACAATGAAATTCTGCCGCCAGCACAAGACACCCAGGCAGCGAGCAGTGGCAGTCCATGGTGTTCACCATGACGCTAGCATGAGTAGAATAAAAACATCAAGTTCCTGATACTATTTATCAGAACAAAGAACAGAATTATCCTTAAATAGCTTTGCTGTAGTATCCGTTCATGTAGTAAATGGGTTGAAGAAAATATGTATTTTAATAAATACTTCTTCTAAGGGAAGAAAATAATTTCTTCTCATATAAGAAACTAACAGAGGTATTCTGAATGGGAAAACTGCTTCAGAAAAATGATTCCATCTGTCGTTCTTGATGGAAATTTACTTGAAAAGGTTTACTAATTAAAGATAATATTTCACAAAGTTGAAATATTGAGTTGTTTAATATGATTGATGTTTGAAGATATTGAATAGAAAAAGGGCCAGAGAGATGGCTCAGTGGCAAGTGCAAGGTCTTGAGTTCAAACCCAAGTTTGGCCAAAAAATAAAATAGAAGAAGAAATGATAATTTTTTAGAAAGTATGTATTGTTTTCACATTTAAAAACCTCGCGTATTGTGTACTATGAGTAACTGCTATGAAAACAACCATATGCAATGTATTAGTTATTGTAACTATCCTAAAAACCTCACAGATAGTCTAAATACGCTCTTCTCAGTTCAAAATTTATTTTACATCATATGATTCTCTTCAGAATTATAGATTATGGAATTAAACATTTCAATGTAAAATTTAAGGCTTTCTTGAAATGAAATACATAAATTCAGTTCTAAGTTTTTCAATGAAAATAATAAAATCAAATGATTGAAAAATTTTAAAATATCTGAACACTCTATTTTTCTTTTTCTTTTTTTTTATTTTGTGCAGGTCTCACTTACAACTTAGACTTTTAGTGATCCTCCTGTTTTCAGCCTCCCTTGCACAGGAAGTACAGGTACGTGCCACACACCCAGACTCATTTGCCAGCTCCGAATGCTCAGGGATGGGGCCAGCATGTGGTGCCAGGGATTGAATCCTGGTCCCTGAACTTACTTAGGCAAGAGTTTAGTCCACTGTGCTATGTCACCTACCCTAGATTTTTCACATAAGGACAAATATGAAATGAATCACTATATGCATATAAATGGAAGAGAAGTGTTTGGGGAGAAAGTTTTATTGATGTAATAATATGGGCTGAAAGGCTAATCAGCTGTGTCAGATTATCTAGTAAGCACATGCAATATGATGTACATAAAAACAGCGAAAAAGTGGTATGATAGTAAGGACAATGCAAGCGAACAAGGGACAAAAATATAATAAGGCTCGTAATACTGCATATTTAAAAGAGAGTGAAATAAATTTCTCTAGACTATGACCTACCAGTGTTTGAAAATCTCTTAATCCACTAATGTGATGGCATAGAGGCTGGGAGTTTTGATAGATAATTAGGTTTTGAGTATATTAAAATCATGATCTCGTAAAATAAAATTCCAGAGATTTCTCAGCTCTACTTTCCTCTACGAATTGAGAATGCACTTAAGAAATGACCGCCTACAATTTCTTTGAATAACTCACTATTGTTGTAGAATGCTGGACTGTGTTGGATTGTGGTGTCGAGTTCAAGCACCTAAGTTAGTTGAATGTCAATGGAGTGCTCACCTTTGACAGGTGTGGACAAAGGAAGGGGTGTAGAAAGGAAAAATCATGATGTGTGTGTATAGACAGTACAGTTGGGATAGATAACGCTGTGCTTCTATATCATTCTATGAGAGGCAAGATCTGCACTAATGGTGGTTGGACAGGATATTATGTCGGCTTCTAGTACTAC
>PVKA01028104.1:0-29765 GCA_004027165.1 Ctenomys sociabilis
GCGTGTGCGTGAGGGTGGAGGGCACCTGGAGTGGCAGGGAACCCAGTGTGCGTGAGGGTGGAGGGCACCTGGAGTGGCAGGGAACCCAGTTGCCTCTCTCTGTCCCTGCTAGCTCCCCTAGGAAAGCTGTCATTCCCTGAAGTGGACATTTTAGGTGACCACATGGAGACAAATCTACTTTGGTTTCCAGTTTTTAAATTAAGAGCTGTGGTGTTTGGCAGAGAGCGTGGTTTCTTTTTTGGCAGGCGCATACACGTGCTTCTGTTTTGTCTGTCTAGCACTGAAAAGCAAGTCCCGGGCTGAGGTCCGTTTTCTTCATTATCCGACGCCTGACACCGGGACAGTCTTCCCGGATCTAGCTTCACAGAGAACGCCTTTGTTCGCCTGTGAGCCCTCTCCTCCTTCATTCCCTATCTCCACGCCCCCCCCCTCCAAGGCCCAGGCACTAGGGGGTGGGATCTCTGCCAACGTTTTAAAATCACCTTCATAAAATGCAGATCTCTCGCTGTGCGGTAAAACACTCCCTATCACAAACATATGTGGACCCCGCTTCTTTTGTTATCCAGTTTTTGGCAGCCAGGGACGCGCTGCCATCTCATCTCTAAATGTGTTTTTGCATTCACGAGGAGCGTGGCGGGCCTCGTGTGGTATCTGCCACAGCCTGTGACTCGCAGCCAAACCCTCTTCCCACCTCTGTGCCACACGTGGCCCTGAGGCAGCAATCTGGCCTCCCAAGCTGGACTTTTTTGCACAGAGAGCCAAGCAGGACGCGTGTGCAGTGCCAGGCACTGTAGTGTTTCACAAGGCTGATCCTGGGACATATAAAGCAGGTGGTGGAGGCAGCCGCCAGGGAATCTGGAGGAAACCCCCTGTGTGCTGGTGCTAGGGCGCTGCTCGTGAACACTCAGCGCATGGGCAGGAGAGGTGACAGTCCCTCCCTCCCTGGCAGCTCAACATTCATATTTGCCCTAAATACCTGAGTGCTACTAGTTTGACTTTCGGCTATGGGTTGATTTTTAAATGAAATATTTTCCCAGATCTTAAAATGCATTATACTAATAATTTTAAAAAATAGCAAAATTTTCTAGGAGTCAGGTAATACTCTATACCTATTAATTTGATGAATTATATTTAACCACTCTATGAGGTACAACAGACTGGTACTTGAACAGAAGAAAATTGTTTTCTCTTAATTTGGGAGGCTTCAAGGGCCAAGGTGCTGGCCAGCTCAGTGCTGGTGAGCACCATTATCCTGGCGTGCAGACAGCCATCTTCTTCTTGTGTCCTATGCAGTGGAGATAACAAGCAGCAAACTCTCCAGTGTCACTTCTTAGAAGGACACTCAGGACACTAAATCAAGCCCCAGCATTTTGATTTCAACCATACTTAATTAGCACGGACATACCCCCCCCAATGCAGTCATATTTGGTGTAGGGCCGCGTGAATTGGAGGTAAGGTGTAAAATTTGGTTTCACAAGTGAATAAATGTGTTAAACAACATGCTAGAGATAGCATCGATAGGTCATAAAATTGACACCCAAAAATCAGCACCTTTCCTGTGTGCCCATAAAGAACTCCCCATGAGGGCCGGCGATATAGCTCAGCGGACTAAGCGCTTGCTTAGGTAAGCGCAGCGGCCAGGGTTCGATCCCTGCTTCCGCTTGCCGCGCTGGCCCCGCCTTCGGGTGCGCTGAGCCGGCGATTGGAGTCCGGGTGTGGTGGCGCGCGCCTGTAATCCCAACACTAGGGAGGCGGAAAGCAGGAGGATCACTATGAATGTGGGCTGCGTAGTGAGACCCTGTGTACAAAAAAAAAAAAAAAGAAAAGAAAAACCTAAAAAAAAACCTTTTAGCCAGGCATGGTGGCACAGGCCTGTAATCCCAGCACTAGGGAGGCTGAGGCAGGAGGATTGTTGTGAGTTCGAGACCAGCCTGAGCTACAAAGTGAGCTTAAGGCCAGCCTGAACTGCACAGTGAGACCCTGTCTCAAGAAGACAAAAACAAACAAACAAACAAACAAACAAAAAAAAGAACTCCCCATGAAAGAAGTCAGGAAAAATAAATTCAGGATAGCTCCCTTCCCCTCGATTAAATTCCTAAGTACCAACCTAAACAAGGAAGTGAAAGATCTGTATGATGTAAATTACAGAACTCTGAAGAAAGAATTGTAAAGGATATCAGAACATGGAAAGACGTTCTTTGTTTTGGGGTCAGCAGAATTAACATTGAAAAATAAACAAATAAATAAAGCTATATTACCAAACATGATTTATAGATTTAATGCAATGCCTATTAAAATATCAACAATATTTTTTCCACAGAAATAGAAAAATCTATCCCAAAATTTGTTTGGAATCACAAAAGACTCAGAATAATAAAAGCAAATCTGAGTAAAAGGAGAAGAAGCAGGAACATCACATACTAGATTTCAGATTATTCCATACATCCACAGTAACAAACTAGTAGAGCACTGACATGAAAACAGACATATGGACAAATGGAATAGAACGGGAGACACAGAAACAGCCCCATGCACATAGAGCTGTATAATTTTGTGACAAAAGGGCCACAAATATACTTTGGAGAAAAGCTTGGCTCTTAACAAATGGTCCTGGAAAAACTGGATATTCACTTCCAGAAAATTGACTAGACTCCTACCCCTCACCCTGTACTAAAATTTAATAAAAATGGGCCAGAGACCTAGATATCAGAAACTAAAAATTCTGACAAGCAGCATAAAGAATACACTTGAATCTATACACACAGGCAAAGACTCCTGATAGAATTCTAATCGTACAGGAAATGATATAAAAATCCACTAATGGGATTACATCAAATTAAAAATCTTCTGCACAGCAAAGGAAACAATTAACAGAATGAAAAGATAAGCTACAAAAAAGGATATAATGAGACTTTTGATAGAAGACTAATGTCTAGAATATATAGTGAGTCAAAAGACAAACCCCCAAAACAAATACCCCAACGAAACTGACACAAGAGCTATGTTGAAAATTTCAAAAAATGTTTAACATTTTTAGTCATTAGAGAAATGCAAATCAAAACAACTTTGAGATTCATTGTATGCCAGTCATAATGACTACTATCAAGAACATAGAAAGCAACAAATGAACAAAAGATGTGGGGAAAAGAAATCCTTCTACTATGGAAATCAGTGCAGAGGTTCCTCAAAAAAAGCTAAAGGTAGAAGTTCCATTTGACCCAGCTATACTCCTGCTGAATATATTCCTGAAAGAACTAAAGACAGTGCAGTACAGTGACACATACCAAATCACTTTTACAGAAATGTAATTCACAATTGTTAAGCTAACAGAAGAATTGATAAAGAAAATGTAGTACACATGCGCACATTGGATTATTACCCAGCCACTAAGAAAAATGAAATAATGCCACTTGCAGGGAAATGAACAGAATTTGAGAACGTTATACTTATTTCACTTGAAGTAATACAGACTCAGAAACTTACATATCACGTTGTTGCTCTTACCTGAGAAACAAAATATAAGTTAATAAAATAAAGAACAAATTATAAGAAACTAGAAGGTAGACTTTTGGAGATAAAGTAGGTGATTAAGGACTGTGGGATAAAAAAGAGATTAAAAGAAAAAGTATATATATATATACTATATATATATATAATTTATATATATATATAAATTTATACCTAGGAATATCATTACTTTGTAACAGAAATATGCACTATTAAACATTCAAACATATTCAAAAAAGGAAAGAAATAGCAATACAGAAGCCTGGAGAACTAAAAGAAAAGTTAGTTAAAAAAATAGCAAAAATCAGTAGAACAAGAGCTTCCCTGGCAAGTACAAAGGGCCTGAGTTTAATCCCCAGTTCCGCCAAAAAAAAAAAAACCGAAACAAAACAAACAAACAAAAAAAGGAAAACAAACATGTAGAGGAAAAAGAATGGAAATAGGGCTAAAAAGGATAAAATGAAAGGTTTCATATTCCTAAAAACACCGGCTTAGGAGGAAAGGAGGAGGGAGTAGAGAAAGGCAATATGTGAGTAGAGGATACCTGATTATTTTCCAAATAGAACAAAAGATGTCAAGCCATAGTTCCAAAAAGATCTAAGAAACCCAAGTGTGATATATACCTATATTTCCACATAAGTACAAAAAAATAAAATTTCTGGAAAACCCAAACTGGGAAATCTGAAAAGTAGTCAGGTAGGAGGAAAGAAACCCAAAATCCAACAAGGAAGGCCATCAGCTACAAAGCTCATGGCCAACTTGTTGCTGAAACTGGTTTAAGTCAGAGGATGACAGTGCAGAATCTTTGTTTTTTTGTTCAGTTCTGTTTTTTTTTAATCTACTGAAAGCAAGGGTTGAGATAAGATTCTCTAACATAAGAAATGTCCGTCATAGTGAAAAGGAAAAGTGAGACATTTTAAGACAAAAAGTGGGACATTGCTGTCAATAAACATTTCTAAAATAAACAACAAAGAGATCTAGCACAGAAACGGGAGAAAAGAAGAGAAACTGAAAGGGTGGTGAGTACATGGGGGACATCCAGTGACTACTGGCTGTGTCAAATGCTTAAAATAATGTCGTATAATATCTAGATTTTTTTTAAACCTACAATTATCTTAGTTATACACACACATGTATTTTTTCTTCCTTCTTTCCTTCTTTCGTTTTTCTTTTTCCTTTTCTCCATCTCAGTTGTTCTTTTCTTTTGAGCAATTTCTTTCTCTCCCACAGTATCTATTGTACCTTTCAGATTTTATTTTCTCTTTCAGGTATCTTACACAAGGGAGACAATGTGATGTTTACACATGAGGATCTGATTTACTTCAGTTAGGAGTACCTCTAGTTGCACCCATTTACCTATAAAATCCTTGAATCTATCTTTATCTTGAAAGGAGCAGTTAATGCTTAATTTTTGACCATTTTTACAATGCTTACATCTAGTAATCTGAAAAAGTACTTTTAAGACAGCAATATACAATATAACAAGCATTATTGAATTCCTATCATCCTGCTTTTTGGAATTCTGTATTATTTCTAATAATAAAATTGTCTAATTTTAAGACACTTTTTGTCTTAAAATGTCTTGCTTTTCCTTTTCACTGTGAAGAACATTTCTTTTGTTAGAGAATGTTTTAAAATTACTTTTTATTCTCTTCAAAAACAAAAAAAACTACAAACCCCAGCAGAGACAGTAAAAATGATTAAGTGCTCTAAGTGTCTTATGGTGAAATTCTAATTTATATTAGATTAAATGACTCTAGAGTTTATTTGCATTGTACTTTAGTATAACTGCTAAACATACTGAAATAATTTATTGCTAACAAGTCTGTAGATGAGAAAAAATAAAATTGTACAAAATGGTTGAGTAATACAGAAGAATGCAATAAGAAAAGGGAAATACAGAACACATGGAACAAATAGAAAACAAATTATAAAACCCTAGGTTTAAAAACAGGCAGCAATTACATTAAATGTAAATGGATTATTCCAATTTAAAAATATTGTCAGGATCCACCAAAAATAAATCCCCACTATACACTGCACAAGAGACATTTAAATCTGAGGATATAGAGCTATTGAAAGGAAAACATTGCCAAAAGACATCACATGTATATATTTACAAAGCAAGTTGACATAGATGCACTATTATCAACAAATTTAACTTTAAAATGAGAAGCGTTACTACAGATAAAATGGAAGTTGCATAAAAATAAAGGATTTAACACTAGGAATGTATAACATTTGTATAGTTATAGTTAGCTAACAACCAAAAATAAAACTAGCTGGGCATGGTGGCCCATGCCTGTAATCTCAGCACTTGGGAGGCTGAGGCAAGAGGATCCTTGGGAGTTCATTTGGCTACAAAGTGAACTCAAGGCCAGCCTGAACTGCATAGCGAGACCCTATCTCAAAAAGACAGAAAAGAGCCAAACTAGATGTAAAAGGAGAAATAGAAAAATCTGCAGTTATAGTGTGAGACTGTAACAGATCTCTCCTATTAAACTAATGGGACAAAAGGGTCAGTGGCAGGGGGAGGGGAGATGTGAAGGACTAACAACAAAGCTGCTCAAAGCTGTCCTACTTGACATATATATTACACCCAACAACTGCACAATATATACTATTTGTAAGCACACAAGAAATATGCACAAATAATTAGTAACGGGGGGTCACAAAGCAAATTTCAAATGGCTGAAATCATAAAGAACAATGTTTTCAGACCACAAAGTTGTAATTGAGTATGTTCTCTCTCTCTCTGTCTCTCTCGGTTTTAGGACAAGATATACAGAGTGTACAGGGTCTCACTGTAGATTGGACTCATAGTGATCCTTCTGTTTCCAAGTGCTGGGATTATAGGTGCACCACCACACCCAGTCTCAATTGCTGCAAGCCCTGGGGGTGGGGCCGGCATAGCAGGCCAGGGGATCAAACTCCTGGCCCCTGCGTCTGCCTAAGCAGGTCCTTTAATCTGCTGAGCTATTTGGCCATTCCTTGTTTTCTTATTATTCTTGAAGTAAATGTAAGAATATAAGACTCCAAGTCTTAAGAAATTGAGCAATATAATTTAAAATAACCCATTGGTCAAAAGGATTAAAGCAAAATGGAAATTGTGTACTTTTTAATGAAATCATAATAAAACCATGATGAATTTTAGGGTGCACTTAAATCCAAGCTTAAGAGATTCAATATATTGAGTCCCTATATTAATAATGAAAAATACTAAAGATTCATGTTCCAAGTATCTATTTTAAAAAGCTTAAAAAAGTAAATCACATATTGGGAAGATAACAACAAAAAGAAAGTAGGATAAAAGCACAAATTAATAGGCAGCAAAAATACAACAAAGGTAAAAATCAGTTAGAGAAAAATACTAAATGTGTTATATTTCATGCAAGATAGGAAAAATTACTGACATTATTACAGATTTCAAAAGACATCAGATAACAATAAGATGATATTACAAAAGCAATTTTATGCCCATGAACTTGAAACTTTAGGCGAAATAAATTCCTGAAAAAAATTACACCCCATGAAAACAAATAGATAAAGAAATAGAAAAGATGCTTACTCCTGTTTAAATTATAGGAATTGAATCTGTAACTTAAAGCTTTCCCAAAGAAACTATCAGGACAACCTGACTTCACCAATGGCATCTTCCCACACTTGCAAGAGTTGATTGAGGCATTCTGAAGAGGGAAGACACTTTCCAGCTCATTTCACAGGACCAGAGTGGCTTTTATACCAAAAATTGAAAAGGATGTGAAAAGAAAAGAAAATTGCACAACTGAAGTCTGATTCCTGAAGTTGAGATCACACCAGAGGTGTCACCTAGAGAGAATTTGTCCAGGAGCTGCATAGGTGATTCAAGACTGTGGTCATAGATCTGCCAAGGAGCTTCTGGAATCTTCCTTTGTCACGTGCCACTTATTTCTAAAATAGACTCTTGCTAATCCTCTCACTCTTAAGACTGAGTACTGTCTTTTTAAATTATCTCCTTATCTCCTGAACAAAACCTGGCCTTCTCTCTGTTTTGATATCAAGACTAAGACTTGCATTTTATTTTATTTTATTTTTTTCTAGAACTGGGGATTCAGCCAGGGCCTCATAGATGCTAGGCACATGCTCTACCATTGAGCTACAACACCCAGCCATTTTTCTTTTATTTTGAGATAAGAGTCTCACTAAGTCCCTAAACTGCACAGGATGGGCTTGAACTTGTGATCTTCCTGCCATAGCCTCCTACAGTGCTGGGATTATAGGCATGTGCCACAATGCTTGGCATTATTCCTATGTACTTTAATACAAACTTAGGCCATTATTATCTGTGGAAAGTCAGGCCATAGAATAGACATACTGGCTCTTCCATGATTTGCTAAGGCCCTCTGTCATACTGGCGCTTGGCTTTTATTTTCAGTCCTACGCCCCCATTTCCAGGATGGCATGCCCCCAAACATTTTCATACCTGGTGGAAGTCACCCACTTGCCGGACGTAACCAGCCACTTCATTATCAGATTTAAAGATCTTCCAGACTTTCCTTTCCACCCTGTGGTATTTCTGGGATCCTTTCCAGTCCATGGCCAACAAGGAGCGCTCTGTCAGGGAAGCTGCCACGATGATGTCCAGTTGGCCATTGTAGAGCAGAACCTGCAATGAAAGTGAGCCATCAGCAAAGACAGGCTTCAGAAGATGATTCCAGTGAACTGGTTTAAACAGAGAAGGAACCAGTAAGGGAAAAGAAAACTTACACTTCTGTGATACAGTACTCAGGGAGGCCAGCCCAGAAGACCAGAGTGTCACTTCATTTCAGAGAGCTGCACATACCTGCAACCTCATCACAACCACTGCATTTTCATAAAGGTATTATTCATAGTTATAGTACTTTGTAGTGATCTGCAGCTACACACATCCTTCTTGTGTGCTTCATTTAAATATAGAGCTAGGACTGTGGCTGCATTTTAGTGCAACTAAAGAATACTACACCTGGGATTTCACAAAGCCTGCATTTCATTAACTCTGGATTCAGACCTTTCAGGAGCTGGCAAATGGAACTTTCTTTCAGGTGTTGCTAATCCATACTACCCTACACAGATTTCAGTAACAACTGTAATTTTTTAAAGCAAATGGATAAATGTGGGTGCTTCAGATGTGCTACCTCCTGGAGGCAGCTATGCTTGTCATACCACTTTCAATGCATCCTTTTCTTACATATGATGGCTACTTGCCCAAATGAAAGAAGGTTCTTTCTTCATAGAATGCAATCCTCCCCACATAAAACTGATGTATATCTAGGATAAACAGTGCTGAAACAACTCTTCTCTTTGCCCACCAAACAACTTCGTTTTTCTTTTCTTTTTCTTTTTCTTTTTTTTCTTTTTTTTTTTTTTTGCATTTTAGTACTGGGTCTACAGGATCCACAGGGTCTCACTATGCAGAATGTGTTCCTAGTGAGCTGCCTGTATTCAGCCTACCATTTGCTGGAATTACAGGCATGCGCCACCACATCTAGTCTCAAGTGCCATCTCAGCGAGTCCCAGGGGCAAGGCTGGCACAGCATGGCACAGCAGAGACTGAGCACCAGCAGCTGTGTCTGCCTAAGCAGGTGCTTTAATCTGCTCAGCTATTTGGCCAACCCTACAACTTTTAAATTATGTGATAAAAATTAACAATGTTGAGATTAACAATGTTGAGATTCTTTGCATCACTAAGCCCAATTTATGGAGTATATTCTATAAAAATAAGCCCCAATAAATAAAATTTATATGACTATGCTTACTGAATGTTACTTTATTTTTTATTTATTTATTTATTTATTTTTTGTCTTTTTTTGAGGCAGGGTCTCACTATGCAGCTCAGGCTGGCCTTAAGCTCACTTTGTAGCTCAGGCTGGTCTCGAACTCACAACAATCCTCCTGCCTCAGCCTCCCGAGTGCTGGGATTACAGGCCTGCGCCACCACGCCCGGCCTGAATGTTACTTTAACTAAGAACACAAAACACAATCTAAGAATCTTAGAACTTCTAAGTAGTTAAACACATGGGAGTAGCAGAATTCAACTTGATATTGTAAACCCATTTAAAATATGTGATTGAGCTACATCACAATGTGGGAAACGCTTATCCTATTCATGCCACTACATGTGAAAGTTAGAGTCAAATATAAGGTATATCACAATTATGAGTGTAAAATAAATATACCCACTCACATACAAAATGAAGCTTGAAAAAATAACATTAACATCCCATTAACTTAAATGATAGAAATGAGTAATTTCTTCATTTATTTTCTTCTCTCTTTGTTATTTCATGAAACAATACAATATTTGGTCATCATAAAGTACTGCCCCTCTACTCAAGAAAAATGTTTTCCCTAACTCCATGTGACCTTTGATCTATATAGAAGTTGTGAAAGGGCCTGGGTACAGACGTGGGCAGAATTCTTCATTTGGATATCAAATGCTCCCTGCTTGTGTTTCTATCTCTGCCTTCCTGGTACAGGCTTCTTAAAAGGCTTAAACATAATTAAAAAGCCAAAGACTTTTACACACTCCAAATCCTCAAGCGGGAATAGGACAGGATTTAGACCAAGATGAAAGAGTGCTGGGCCTCCCATGCGGGAGCACACAGCCTTTCATGTTGCTAGTTACCGTCCCCGCCTCCACACTCCTACGTGGACCCCAGAGCCAAAGTCCTGATAGATTTAAATCTTCTTTTAAGAAAATCAGCCCAACTACAGCAATAAAATAAATGCAACACACACACACACACACACACACACACACACATCTACCTCAAAGGCCTTGAGTACTTACAGCTTATACAAGAACTTCTACAGCTGTTTTGGCCAAAGGTATGGAAACAATTATATATGATGGGTACCAGAAAACAAGGCCTAAATGTTTCACCATTCTGGGAAGGGCTGATTAAAGCTGATTAAGAAAGATAATCATGTCTAAAGTAATTCCTCTTTCAGTATTCAAACAAAATACACTGATTAATAGGCAAATATACAAGTTTTACTTATTTCTATTCTCCCTGGTCAATAGATGCAACTTGCATCTTCTTCCAGAAGGTCCCATCCAGTTACCTTTAGCACCAGTGCTATATTTGGAAGTCAATGTGAATTTTCTTCTCATTTTAAGGGACAATAAAGAAACCTATAGGTTATAGTAATAAAACAGGTCTGCATGCACAGAAGTACGGGGCCCGTTTGTTGAACTGAACTGAGCTATGTCCCTTCTTGTTGAGACTCATTACAAACAAGATCACCAACTCCAGAACAAGGCAGAGAAGCTCTGAACTGTAGTGCTGTGTGTGCAACATGTAGAAGGCAAATGGAAATCATCCTTTGCAAAGCAAAGAACATATAAGTCAAATGTAATAACAACAGCAACAGAATAATGACCGTGAGGCTGAATCGTCTATCACCTTGACTGGATGAGAGCAGATATCTACACAACTGATTGCAGTGCACTTGTGGGTATGCTTTCGAGGTTGCCTCCAGAGATGAATAGTATGTGACACAGTGAACCAGGGGAGAAAAGGACACACCCTGAACAGTAGTGGCACCATCTAACGGGCCAGGTACTTGGAGAGGACCCTAAAACAAAAGAAGGAGTAAATCTGTGCCCATCCTCACACCACCCTTCTTGAGTCAGTGCAGCGTTTGTTGCTGTCATCACTGGTGGATCTCAGATGACAGATTCTTTAGCCTTTAAGGAAGACTCACAGTAGTGACTCTTCAGAGCCTCTGGGCCTTCTGCCTCAGATCTGGACTGTGTCACTGCATCACTAGCCCCTCTAAGGCACCCGATTTTAAACTGAAAAGTTACTGGTTTCCCTGGGTCTCTGGCCTACAGATAGCCATTGTTGGACTCCTCAGTCTCTATATGTGCAATATTCTCATAAATATTCTCTTACAAAGATACCTATTGCATTGGCTCTGTTCCTCTGAGAACCTGATTAAGACCATGATCAAGCAAAGTGATTTTAGAGCCGTCATTAATGGTGGCCAACATTGAGTCTAAGAATCCCAGAGCTTTTGTTTTTAGCAAAATTTATATTTACTCCTTCAACTCCCCACAGGGATACCCTGTGTCTGTAGGCTGCACTGGGCAGGGGATGAATGGGTGAGGTACTGCAGGGGCCATTGCTTGTGAGTCAAGAAGCCAGGTGGGTGTGCTTGGTGCTAAAGCCAAGGGCATGCATGGGCTACCTACATTGTGACATTCAGAGTTCTAGGGCAGCACCGAAGCCTCCACGTCTGCCTTTCATGATGGATGTGCACTCCCTCAGCCTACTTCTTTCCCGGCATGAGGGCCAACTCTCCCTGTTTGTCCCAGACTGAAGCATTTCCCAGGATGCAGAATGATCAGTGCTAAAACTGGGACAGTGTGGGACAAACCTACCCCCGAGGCTCTCTGGTATTTTAAGCAACAAGCTCTAAAGCCAGAGGAGCAGAGCCTGCAATGAATGCAGCTTTGAGTTACACTTCCCTTGTTGGATGATTAGAACAAAACAGGAAAGAACTGGTTGGAGCTGGTGGCACTCCAGTGATGCAGCAGAACACTCACTTTCCTTTGTAGCCAGCTGTGGGGCCTTAGTTAAGGCTGGAGGGCATTCCTTTTAGAGACTGTCCTCACAGTGCCTCGGAGGCTAGCTGGTGAGGTCACTGAAATCACTAGTTATGCAGTGACAGGGAGAAATACTTATCATATAAACAACCAATAAAAACCATGATTCTATTTGTTTTTTTTTACTCTATACTCATTTAAAAATGGGCTTCAAATTTGGGGAAGACAGATATTAACATTCTGGCAATGAAGAGAAAGTATGGTCACTTTGTTTTGCTTGATTGTTGTTCAGGTTTTTCTTGCTTTTCTGTCAGTATGGCTGTAATTTTTTATTTGGAGAACATAGCAAAATGAAGAATAACCCTAAGAGGACGGATGCTTCACTTTGACAAACAATGGGTCTCTGGGGGGATAACTTGGAACAATTGCAGTTATCAAATTTCCATGGCAACTAGTCATAAAATTTAGTGTTTATTCATAGACAAAATTTAAAAAAACACATTCCAGGGCCAGTGAGATAGCTCAGAGGACTAAATGCCTCCTTAGGCAAATGCAGGGGCTGGGACTCGGTCCCTGGCTCCATAGGCCCCACCTGTCGGGTGCACTGAGCTTGAGACCAAGTTCAGGCATGGTGGCACGTACCTGTAATTCTACTGCTGGGGAGGCTGAGAACAAGAGGATCTACAAGTTTGAGCTGCATAGTGAGACCCTGAACACACACACACACACACACACACACACACACACACTCACACACTCCCTAATTCAAGCATTTATTAGACAGCAGTAGGTTTTTGGGTGGCAGGATTTCGTGTTTTGTTTGAGACAGGACCTTGCTGTATGTAGTTCAGGCAGCCTTGAACGTTCACCCATTTTCCTGCCTCAGCCTTCTAAGTGCTAGGATTATGAGCATGTCACCATAGCTAGTACAAGCAGGTTTTTTTTTTTTGTTTTGTTTTGTTTTTTTTTTGTGAAACCAGGGATTGAACTCAGGCCCTAGCACTTGCCAGGGAAGCACTTATTTCACTCAGCCATCTCCACTGCCCCACAAGCACTGTTTCTTTTTTTTTTTTTTAACTCTGTCAAAAAGCAATGATGAAAATGGATTTTCATTTTAATTTTTTTAACTTTCAACACGATTTCCTTGGCATATAGCTTTATTCTCATCTTCTTCATGAAGCAAGAACAAGAAAGATTACACTGGCCATGTTCCCTCTACTGTTACAGAAACTGACACAAGCATGTGCCAGAAGGGGTCCTAGACCACAGAACTCCAAACTCTTTCCCATAATTATGTCAGAAAGGTGCTCAGTTCTCTCCAACCAACACACATTCACTGACTTCTTCACAGCTAAAGCTTTAATGCTGCAAAGGCCTTCAGAATCTGAGAGCTGGCTGGATGTGAGACGTGGTCCCTGTCTCCAGTAAAAACATTCTCAATTGAACAATCTCTGTTCATCCCACTCTGCTGCTATCTCTCATTCTTCTTTTTAACTGTACAGATCAGGACATCTCAGAGGGCAGCAGAAGCCTCACTTCTGCAGTTGGCAGTGGCCCTCCCTAAACAGCTCTGGAATTCTATCAACAACTCAAGGACAGGGACTCTTAATGCTTGTTGCATCTTCAGCTTTGCACAATGCCTGCCCCACTCCCAAGTCTATGGACAATTGTTGGGTAGAGAATTCTAATATTTAGAGGCTTTGTGCAATGCTGCACAGGATCGCCTGCTGCTTTTATCTGTCCGTAGCTCCTCTCTCCTCTGTGAACGACTATTCTCTGGGCAACCCTACTGTCAGTGACACAGCCTCAGCGGAGCCTGGCAATGCTGCTCCATGCTATAATACCCAGTGGGTCTTCCCCAGGAAGGTGGACAGAGAGACACGGGGTTGCTTGCACAGTCTGCCTGTTTGTCTTGCTACTTACATTCCCAGGGTTTTCCTTGAGTCTTGTCTTTCTCTATCTTAGTTATTCAGTGTTTCCATGAATTATGTGGCCCATCAGGTCTTAACAATTTCTCCCAAATTTCAAGCAACTAGATTTGTTTTTGTTACCAAACACATTGAAACACACATGCGTATGCCACTGGACAAAAGCCATTCATGCTAACATGATGTAAGTGGCAATATCCAACTTCCAAGAACTCCGTCCTCTTTTCTGCCAAATCACAGTGAGAATCAGTAAGGTTATGTACCCAAAGCTCCTAGGCAGTCTGACATGGGACAGGTGTTAAAGCATTTAGTGTTTCCCCTCTGGAGCAAGCTGATAATCTGATAATGATTTCAAAGAATGTCAGCTACAGGTTATCACTGAAACTTCTAACAGATTCCCATCATTGGTTTAGGGGGTAAGCTCTGGTCAGGTTTATGACTAGCAGAACTGTGTTGAGTGAATAATCTATCCAGAACCCAGTTTCTTAGCCTTTTGTTTTGTTTTGTTTTTTCTTTTGGCGGAATTGGGGATTGAACTCACATCCTTGCACTTGCCAGGGAAGCACTTATTCCACTGAGCCATCTCCCTGGCCCAGTTTCTTCATCTGTAAGGTGAGTAGAAGGAAAAGGCAAAAAAAGGCATTTCAGTCATAGAGTAAATAAATATTAAGAAATGAACATTTTGGATAATGGTGCTATCATTGTCATATTAGAAGCAGGGCAAAATACATAATATCTCAACAGTTTTTAAATGAAATATTACCCGTGGATTAGATTTGAGGCTTTGGCTATCACAGTTCAAATTTTAACATAACCAGGCCATGTCACAGATCTGACACAATAGCAGAAGCGTCTGAGAGTCCTGGACTCTAGCCTGGCCCAGCGCAATAAGACCGGCACTTACAAAAAGTGATCTTGAAAAAAAAAAAAATAAAAAATAAAAAAAAAAACAAAAACAAAAAGTGATCTTGGCTGTGTCATCTACTCTCTCTGGCCCTCAATTATCCCTGTAAAATGGAATATCCAAGAGTTGTTGGGGACGGCAGATAGGCTGAGGAGGGGTTTGCCAGTGCTTTTATTATTCTGTATCAAGAATAAATGAAAGACAAATTAATAAATAAATAAACAAACAAACACCTCTGTAGAAATATAGAGATCTTAAACTGAGATGTCTGAAATTTACATTCAGCTTGTATATATACTCATTTCATGGTAATAATGTTTTATTTCATTTTGTTTTTGAGTGTCAGTATTATGGATTGAATGTCTGTGTCTTCCCCAAATTCATATGTTAAAACTCCTGATGTCAAGACCAGGTGTGGTGGTGCATGCTTGTAATCCCAGCGTTGGGGAGGCTAAAAACATGAGGATCACTACGAGTCCGAGAGTCCGAGCTGTGTAGTGAGATGTCATATCAAATATGTTTTTAGAAAAGAGAAAAACTACCTCCCAGTATGATGGTGTTAGGAAGTGGAGGCCCAGGAGGTGATGGGCTCATGAAAGTAGAGCTCTAGTGCTTGGGGTCAGGACCCTCACAAGAGACCTCAGGGGATGCTCTGGTGCTCTTTTCTGCTACCTGGACATACAGTGCCCATAATTTGCAGCCCAGAAGAGGACCTTCCCCATAAGTCTTCACGCTGGCACTGTGATCTCAGACGTCCAGCCTCAAGAACTGTGAGAGGCAAGTTTCTATTGTTTGCTAACTCCTGAGCCTGTGGTATGACATTCTAGGAGCCCAAACTAAGGCAGTCTACATCTAAAGATCAAGAGGCCATGCTGGGCCTGTATTTTCACCTGGCCACTATGAGCTGACAATGCACAGTGCTCTCCCAATCAGACACAGCCTCACCTTCCCTGGTGTCCTTACACAGGAGCCCCAGGCACTTGTCACTTATCCAGTGCTTGTGCTAACTTTTTTTTTCTAAGAAGGAAAAAATATTCTCTGTGCCCATGTCTCTGTCATGAGTTAAAAAGAAAAAGAAAGAAAGAAAGATCAAAAGATTAATAGGTCTCCCTTCCTTTCCCTTCATTTATTTCCTTCCTGGAGCTGCATGCGGTGGAGTGTCACTGCCATGAGAAACGGAAGGGAAGTGGCTTTTGTCTGAGCTGGGCAGGAGTGAGCTTGTTTGCTTGTTTAGCCAGCTCGTGGGTAATCTCTATTTATTCAAGCAATAGCTTTAGAGGGCTGAGGGACCCAGCACCCAGGGCCCACATATGAAAAGAGATGACCTTTGTCTTTCTAATAGGGGTGATTTAAAAATAAAAAAAAAACTTTCATAACAGTGAATAATTGGAAGAGGAAAGGCAACTGAGCTCTTCCATTCTTGAAGTTTTCTTCAGAAGAGGGGCCAACAAAGTCAGTTTCACTTTCTTGTGATCCTCCTAAAAACTGAAGTCATTTTTCATAAATGTCTCAGGTTCTCAATATACACACACCAGTAGTTTATTCATAGATTTAACACTCAGCAAGGAAAACCTCTCCTTTGTAGGGACTTTATAATCAGACTCAGATGATTATTTTAGTTATGCTTCTAAGGGATAAATATTTTTAAGGCAGACATTAAGCAACCAACCATATTAGTCAAAGATACCAGCAGAAGAGGATCTTGCCGACTTGTCTGGAGAGAGCCTGTACTCTCTGGGCTTAGATTTGCACTTTGATAAACCTAGGGGATGCACCAAGATAATCAAATGTGAAAAACTAGCTTCCTGCTTTTCATATACTATATGCAATTTGGGAGAAAGAGAGGGATTAGGACAGAGCTGTATGTAAATGTGCATTTTGATGTATTTTATTGTCCATATAATTCCATATAAATGTCCGTATAAAATTAAAAATAAAACCACCTGAAGATCATTTAGTAATTTAAACTTTACCTGACTTTTCATTTTGTTAAAAAAAAAAAAACGCGACAAAACACTGCGCGTGTGTTACTGACAGAGAACATAAAGCTTTTCTCATTACGGACTGCTTACTCCTCTGCTTCTTAAGAAAACTATAGAAAATAGTGCAGGAGGAGGCTTTGCTCCTTGGGTACAACAGGAAAGCAAATGTACTTTTGAGAGAAGGCTGGACTTCTGTTGTTGCATTTTTAGATGAAAGATTTATGTTTAGATTTTGGCCCATTTACAATACATCATAATACTTTGCAGACAAAGTCATGCTCTTTACCCAATGATCCAGTGACCTTAATCTCTAACATTTTGTGGTTTCCTGTTTGGGGAAATGATTGAACAGCAGCCTAAGCTATTCCAGGCTGCACAGCCTTCCCAGTTGGCCTCTATCTGTCTTACTTTTGAATGTTCTCCTGTTCACTAATCCAAAAAAAAATTTTTTTTAAGAAAAGAAATTTCCTTACAGATGCTAAATCGATGAAACTCCTATAGCATAGTCCTCCACACTTCCTCTTCTGGCTGCTGTACTTATCATTCTTCTGTTACAAACTCCAATAGAGCCAAGAGTCCTTTCTGCTTGAAGCAATTAGGACGACCCACTAGAGCTTTTACTCTAAACAGAAGAGAATCAGTTTAACTAATATTCAGCTCAACGAATGATAATTCCCAGGAGGTTCCCCATAGCTCAGAGCCCAGCCCCCCAACACACACACAAAGCGCCTTTAATTCAGCCGAGGAGCATAATGTTTAAGACGAGAGGCACAGTTGTTATCCTTCCTTTGTGCAAGGTCCTGGTCCCAGTTACCCACGCCTCACTTTCTTCCTCTGATCTTGCAGGCAGTTAGTCAGGAAGCTATGTCTCCAGGGCCACTCAGAGAAGACTGGGACAGAAAAATAATGCAACTATTGAATAGCGGAGTAGTCACCACTGCAGCCCAGTTGTTTTAATAGAGAGAGGTTTTGATGCAAATTTAAGTGAGAGGGAAGACAAAGAGAGAAAGTAAGTGAGAACGATCACCCAGCGTGTGCCTGCCAATGCCTTACACACTGGTTTTGCCAACATGCATAAGAAGAAATGAAAGAGGAACCATATGTCTGTGTGTCCAGTGATTACATCAATCATATCCTACAGCCAAAAACAATTCATGCTGCTTTCTTGCTGAATAATTTAGCTACTTTCAGATGGTAATAAAAGAAAGCCAATCTGAGAAGGATCCAACCCAGAGATCTTCAAAAGAAAAGTTCAACAACCTGAAGCAGCACACTTAAAATGACTTTTAAAAATAATCTAGAATAATATTTTTCCTACAGTTTGAAATATAAAGTCCTGGAGGTCCACTTTAGGGGGTTTTGGCTCTTCCTCTTATTTCAGGGTCTATACTCATGACCCCCATCTAATCCCCTCTGCTCTCAAAGCCTCCATTATCAATAACTGAATTGAATGAATTGCAAGTATCCCAGGAGCACACTTGCCAAATTCCCAGGCTAATCTCAGAAAAGAACTGTCCTCCTTAGTTTCAAGAGGTCTGCTTCAAGGTCACACTCGAAGGTCATACGAAGAGCATAATGTGCTCGCGGATGCTTTTACCCCGCTGGCAGCTGGGTCAAGGAGCCAAAAAGATTTCACTTTGATTATCATTAAATGTACTTAATTAACAAGTATATATCTGCATACAAGCCAACCCAGAAATAAATCTGCAAATAAAAATCTCTAATTTATATGTAGTTAAGTATATACCATCAAACAATGCTGTTCAATGCAGTAGTTAGTAAACACTTAAAATGTGGTTAGGCCAAATTAAGATGCGCTATAAGTCTAAGATACCAATCAGACTTGGAAGACTTACTACAAAGTAAATAATGTAAAATATCTCAGCATGCTTTTAGCATTAATTACAGATTGATATACACACTTAAATATAGAGCATTACAATAATATATTATTTAAATCTACTTCACTTGTTCCTTTTATATTTTTAACATGTCTCCTAGACAATTTAAATGGTTTACATTGTATTTCCATTGTTCAACACTGGTGTACTAACTTTCGTTAGGTTTAAATCACAATAGTACTGTTAAAAATTGAGTGGAATCACCAAGAGTTATGGAGAGATGTAGAGAAGCCAGAAATAGTTCCCCAAAGCAGTACATGGTAAGGAGATCACCTTTCCAAACTAGAGTAACCCTGAGTGTCCATAGAAAGTATAAGGCAAAAAGCTATACAATTTGCAAAGGCAGAAATCTAGAGGCCTGGAGGGCAATGAAGGGAAGAAGGGCAGCAGAAGGCAGGCTGAGAGCGCTTGGGGAGCATGAGCAGGCTGTGTGTCGGCCCTCTGAGGATTCGACCTGACCCACTCCCATCCCCTTCTCCCGTAAGTCATGTGCATGCTAGGCTGAGAAAACTCCAGTTCTCTGCACATGATTACTTTGTCTTTTGCTTAAAGAAGACTGAGAGTGACAGTCAGTAGGCATTCATCCAAACAGCTAGAAAAGCCACCTCCAGGAGTCTAACTTCCACCTGTTATCAATCCCCAGACCCTCCACCCAGGTGGGTAGTGATGATAGTGAAAGGTTTCTAACCAACTGATGTCACAGAAGGAAGTAAAAGCCTGGTTATCGGCTTAGTTTTCTTCATTGCTTTGTTTTTTTTTTAGAGAGAAAAATCTAACTGCTGCTGTGCTCTTTACGTTTTTATCTACACAGGAAAACCTGGTGTCAGTCAGGTGCAAGATTCTCCGCCTCATGTTCTCAATGGCTCTATTCATCTCAGCCACCCCATTAGCTTGCAATTAGGTTTTTCGTTGGTTTTTCCTCTTCCAAAAACAAAACTCCCCCCTGTTTGGAGAAGAAAGCATCCTTTTGCCTTTTCTTTCCAAAGAATGTCAAATGAGTTCCAAAGGATGATAGAAATCGCTGTAACAAATAAGAGGACTGGTAGGAGGCTTCAGACACAGACTGAATACACAGCAAGGGAAGAGCACAGAGGGGTAGGAAAATCAAGACGGAGAGAGGTCAGGGGCGGGCATCTGCCCAGGGATCTTCTTTCTCATTTTGGCTGAAAGCACCAACTTTATTCGGTCATGGTAACATAGGAATGCTGTGCTGCTGGGTTGACTTCTGCAACGACAAGACTTGGGAACAGTAATACTAATACTAATACTTTGCATACTGGCCTAAAAAGGTGTGGCGGGACAGCTTCCACAATAAAGGAAGGACAAATCCTATGGTGAAAAGGTCCTGGGAAGAACCCTAAGAGTGACAGCTATGGTATCTTTGATTAATAGACCAGCGCCAAGTGCCACAGAAATAACTTGTCTGTTCTCAGATGGAAGAACAAGATCTACGGTGGGAAGAGCTCTACAGTGACTCGAGATCAGACTGGTGACAGATAGATTCAAATGATGATGATGATGCTTAAAAAAATAAACACAGAAACAAAAGCATTGGTCTTGTATGTTGACTCTGTCCCATCTGATTTGTGAGCCTCTAACATAAGTTAATTTAGCAACCGCAGGCCCAGTCCATATGGTAAGCATGACTAGAGTCTACTGTTTTCTTTAGAAAAATAAATTTCTACTGTCTTTGCGCACGTCAGTGGATGACGCTGGACATGCTCTGTTAGGTAGATTCAGTCCTTTAAAATAATTGTGTCATCTCTGCATTTCCTTCTGCTATATTGTGACATGAGTAAGAAAGGCTGAGTGCTCAGCATGGTGACATTTATTGCATAATATATATAACTGCTAACTATATCCAGAAAGAAATACTGTCCCAGCCTTTCTCAATTTATCTCTTTCAAGTAGAGACAACTGATGGAATTGTCTGTTCCTCAGCGGTTGAATTTCTAGCAACTAGATTTAATTATGCTTCTCCTGGCTTATTGTTATCTCCTTAGAATGTGCAAAAGAAATGGTATTGTCATTTATTACCTTTCTCTCCAAAGTATCTTTATCTTGCCAGACATGGATGATGTCAGACTAAATTGTATTTTTCCTGTTGTCAAAAATTACAACACACTGTCTAACGTTTTGAGCATAAGGTACTTTCAAGTAACAAATTAAAGCACTTTCAAGTTGATGATGGGGCACAAAACAAAGCAAAGTAAATAATTCCTGGGGTAGAGTATGGAATAGCTTCATGAAATAAGAAAAATTTAAAACACATAGACACTGACTCTTGTTTTGAACCTATCCTCTAATAAAAATTTTAAATACAAGCAGGAAAAGATTTCAAAAGTATAGCAAATTCAAGTGAAATAGAATTATATTTCATAATTTATGTGTATTCATTTTTCTGTGTATTTACTGAAATGCTTAAAGATTAAAAAAATTAAAAGTAAGAAGTAGGCCTCATAAAAAATAAATGTTCTATTTCTTTTTGGATTATAATGAAAACAAGTACAATGAATTCACTAGAAATTCTGCAGGATAAGTTAGTTTTTGAATTTGCCTGTAAGCTGGCAGTTGTGCTATCTGTAGATTACAATTACATAAAACAAATATCCTGCAGTGAGCTCCACAGTGAGCTCCCCACTCCTCTTTTCAGGTTTTGGGGGGCTACTTTCTTTTGCCACAAGGTTCTCAGGGAATGGTGCTGGCTGTCTTCATTGTCTTCAAAGGGAAGCCAAGTGATTGCGAACAGATCAAGTCTACAAAGCGAGACCTCCCTGCTATGGCTCCAGGGAGGCTCAGCTCCTACTCACAGTTGAAGAATTAAGCTCATTAAGTGTTAAATCTTTCTTCATATTCTAGACACTTATCAAATCTAGTTCCCTGAACAATGCTACCATTCTCATTTCACCAACCGAGGAGGAAATTCTTAAGGAAAAGGCCAAAAGAAATTAGGCTACTAGCATGAGTTAGTAGAACTAGAAAAATTTATGTTTCAAACTTCTGTCCTACATCCATAAATCAGAAACTATCCATTCCTAAATGAAGACCTTTTGAGAGCCTAGGATAAGTAAATAAAACTTTAATGACCTGGGTGTTAAGATTGCAGTCTGGTAGTGAAGCTGAGAAACATTAAGATCCTGAATTCTGAAGATGCAATTAGGTGAAATTTAATGAGCTGCAGAATGATAAGTGACAGGAAAATGTAACTTTATATTTACAATTTCCTGACTGGATGAACTCTTAAACACAACATATTAAGCCTTACCCCAAGGCCACTTAACTTTTAAAAGCACAAGCATATGTTGATAAGAAGTGGCATTTGGCAATGATACCTTCTAAAACTGCATTGGTTTTCTAGATGGTTTTGCAACAGGATCCATCTGAACTCCAAGGGCAGAACGTGGCTTTGGATCTAAATGGTCTTTGTGCAGAGAGCTGCCGCTCTTACTTGTTACAACAATAGTTCCATGTGAGAAATATGTAACATACAGTCATTTATTTATACATACTCTTTGAAAACATATCGTGTATATGTTTCTTTCAAGAACACAGGCTCTGTACAAGACAAAGGGAATTTGAAAACATTTACAAAATCTTTTAGGAAAACAGAAGCAGTAAAACTCCCTGGTCATGAAGGACTGAAGGACTTGGTTCCCCTGCCTGGAGAAGTTTCAAAGCCAGCAGCTTTCACAGAATGTGGACTAAGGTTCCAAGATTCTAAAGATGCCCTCTCCACCTACCAGCACAGCCCACTACTTTAAAAACCACAGAACATCTTATAATCAAAATATAAATGTATTACATTTTTCATTTGATTTTAACTATTAAAAAGAGGAACACTGAGGTGGCGAATTATTTGCACTTATTATAATTGAATATAAGTTTGTGGTAAAGACAGTTTATTGCCATCTATTTTTATTATGGCATCCTTTAAATCCTATCCTTTTTCCTTTACTTCTCTCCAAATGTATTACACACTTCTGTGTGCTGTTTGCAAGATGAGGCAAATAAATCAGCACCTTTGTGGAGTAGGCCCCGTTTGGGTAATTTTTAACGTTCTCTGGGTTATACAAAGATGCATGAGAATGACAGCTGCCGGGAAAGTACAGTTTGAGAATGACAGGGAAGACAAGATTAAGGGAACTAACAGATATTAAGTAACATCTACTTTCTTTCTCTCTTTTTTAAATTTAGTACAGGGTCTACAGGGTCTCGCTACACAGACTGACTCATGGTGACCCTCCGGTTTGCAGCCTCCCAAGTGCTGGGATTACAAGTGCACACTGCCATACCCAGTCTCAATCACTGTCTCAGTGCTCTCTGGGGGCAGGGTTGGCATGGCACGCCAGGGATAAAACCCAGGTTGTTGTGCCTGCCTAAGCAGGCCCTCTAGTGAACTGAACTGTCTGGCCAGCCCTAGTAACATCTACTTTCTGTCAAACCTTTTATTACTAACTTTGTTCCCATGGTAGTTCTTCCATTTACTAAAATTTATTGAGCAATTATTATGTGCTAGGCCCTGTGCTAAGCTTGGATACAGAGAGCTAAAGAAAACAGGTTAGATAGCTGTTTTCAAGATGCACATTGCCTATAAGACAAATAGAACCTTGCAGATCAGAAGATAAAAGGTAAGTTCAAACCTTGTGATATCAAGTGCACTACAAAGCTACCACCAGGGAGATGTAAGGGAATGTGATTTGCAGAGTACATCTGTGCTTCCCACTAGGTATGCGGAGTCAGAGACAAAGGATTTCATTTTCTGTCATGTTGCGTTCTGAGTGAGGAATGTTGGTGGGGTTCTTGGAGAGCAGATCAGTGTCTTGGCCTTCACTGTAATGCTTCAGTTTTCTGCAATCTGTTGAGACACGTCCAGGTCTCTGACAGACTGAGGAATTCAAATCGCCGCTGAGTAGTCACAGCAAGGTCAGCTAACCATCTACAAAACACTAGCCACAGCTTGCCACCCTTACAAGTTTATTATGTGTATTTGATATATGACAAAGAACATACATGATCTATATATGACATATGTATGAAAAGAAATAATCAGAGAATTCCATTATTTTGTTCACATGTCACATGTGCCAATAATTCTTTTTATTTTGTGGAACCGGAAATTGAACTCAGGCCCTTGTACTTGCCAGAGAAGCACTTATTCTACTGAGCTATTTCCCTGGCCAAAGTAATTCTAATAAAAAAGAATAAGGCATGAATGTATTGTAAGTATATCTATGCTTGGAAGCATAATAATAAACACAACCACAAATGCACTATCCTTTAAGAATTAGCATGCTACCAATACCACTTAATCCACCCAATGTGCTTTTGTCCTGACCCCCTTCCCCAGATTACTATCTTGGAGTTTAGGTTTAAAACAGTCCTCTCTTTGAGAAACAATTTAAATAAATATGTGCATCCTACAAACACATATTAACCACTTGTGCTTGTTTTTGTATGTATTCTGTTTGTAGTCTACTGTGACATTTTTTCTTTAGTCTGTCTTACATTTCTAAGTCTTTGTGTCATTACATCTAGATGCATTTTATTAGTTTCTATT
Organism: Ctenomys sociabilis; assembly: GCA_004027165.1. Taxonomy (NCBI): domain Eukaryota; kingdom Metazoa; phylum Chordata; class Mammalia; order Rodentia; family Ctenomyidae; genus Ctenomys; species Ctenomys sociabilis. The sequence continues at coordinate 24,349 of PVKA01028104.1, forward strand.
AATGAAAACTAAGGGCTAAAGATATAAAACTCCTGACAGAAAACAAAACTATTCTTTGCTACCTTGGGTCAGGCACTGGTTTCTTAGAGAAGACATCAAAATCATAAGCAATGAATGAAAAAATAAAGGAAGGAAGAAAGGAAGGATGAAAAAAAGAAAGAAAACACAAATGAATTTGAGTAGACCAAGCTCGCTTGGGACCTTCATGGACAGCGTCATGAAAATGAAAAGACAACCTGAAAAATGTGGAAAGATATCTGCAAATTGCATATATGCTCAGGGACTTGTGCTTGCATTATATAAAGAACACATATTCAAAGTTAAAATACAACTGAATAAGTGGGGAAAAGAGGTGGATACACATTTTTCCAAAGATAGAAAAATGAACAAGGAAAAAGATATTCAGCATCATTAGTCATTAAGGAAATATAGGTCAGAATCCAATGGCACAGCAACAGGGGCTCTAGGAGAGCTATAATCAAACAATAATAACTGTGGACAAAGATATGAAGAAAATGCACTTCACTTCTATTATTGCTGGAATTGTCAAATGGTGAAGCCACTTTGGGAAATTCTGACAGCTCTTCAAAACATTAAATGGAAAGTTGACACAATGACCTGGAATTCCACTTGTACATACCTAACAGACAGAAACTGTGCTTACACAAAAACTGCTACATAAATGTCCACAACATCATTATGAACAGCCAAAACATGGAACCAAATGCCTTTGAACTGATGAATGAAATGAAGAGTAGCTATACAAAGAAACTGGTCATAAAAAGAAACGAGATACTGACACATCTACAACACAGTGAACCTTGAAAACATTATGCTAAGTGAAAGAAACCAGACCCAAAAGGTCATGTACTGCAGCATTCTGTGTACATGAAGTAGTCCAAACAGGCAAACCCAAAGAGACAGAAGGTCGATTAGTGGCTGCCATGGGTGAGTGTGTGGGAAAGAGTGAGAGTAATTGCTAATGGACAAGGGGTTGTGATAAAAATGTTTTGAGATTAGATAGTAGCTATGGCTGCAACAATTTTTGAACATATTAAAAACCACAGGGTGAACTTGTGGTATGTGAATCATTATTTCAGTAAATCTGATAGATACTATAAGCAATTCCTATCTATCTTTTACACAGGCTTCCCAAACATTAACACCTTACATAACCACTGATTAATTGCTTAAACCAGGAAATTAACATTAATATGCTATTATCTTTATTTTTTTTTAATGTATTTAGGACAGAGGCTATAGTGTCTCACTATGTAGATCAGACTCGTAGTGATCCTTCTATTTTCGGCCTCCCAGCATCTGGGATTACAGGCACGTGCCACCACACTCAGTCTCAATTGCCATCTCAGCACACTCTGGGGGTGGGGCCAGCACAGCACAGCAGGGATTGAAGCCCGGCCACTGTGCTCTGCGTAAGCAGGCACTTTAGGCCACTGAGCTATCTGGCTGGCCCAGTATGCTATTATTTTCCATTCTACAGAATATTTAAAAGTTTCCAACTTCCAACTAATCGTTCCCTCATCCTGGCTCCTAGAAAGGGTCATCATGTTTAGTTCTCCTCAGTTTCTTCCAGTCAGGAAGAATCCCTCAGTCTTGCACCACAAGATAACTGTGTGGAATGACGCAAATTTGTTTTGTGTGATGTTTGTTCATGATGAATTAATGTTACATTTTGGAAAGATGCATAACATCACAGTACTGGGACTGTGTTCTTTCTCGTACAAAAGGGGGCATACAACCCCAATTTGTACCATTAGTGTGGATGTCCTCTTTGATTCATGCTGATTTGTCCCTATTTCCCCATTTATAATAAGTGTTTTTTAGAAAGATACTTATAAATGATTTAAATATTCTGGTTTTCATTGTATTTTCATTTGCTCATCTTAAAATCCACTAATGATTCTTGCCTAAAACAGCTACTACTATAGCATTTGTCAAATAATGATTTTCTATTCCATTAAGCCTTGTGTATGTCTTAATCAGAATTTTCTTCTAATAATTTACTTGTTTATATCATTACAAACTGATTTGAAAAAAAATGCTGTTATGCTTTGTGAGATAGTGTAATGCTTATTTTAGATTTGACAGATATTATCAGATCAAGAAAATCCTGCTGTAGGCCAGAGAAATAGCTCAGCAGACTAAACACCTGCTTAGGGACTAAGGTTTGATCCCCAGCACCACATGTAGTATAGCCCCACCCCCAGACACACTGAGCCAGCCACCAAGACCAGGCATAGTGGCTCATACCTGTAATCCCAGCTCTGAGAAGGCTGAAAACAAGATGATCACTACAAATCCATAATGCACAGTGAGACCCTGCACCAAATGCATAAAAAATTTAAAATATATAATAATAATAATAATAATAATAATAATAATAATAATAATAATAATAATAATAACAAATCCTATAGTCATTAACTTTTATGGGCTCAATGAGGTCTCCTTCAAAAAGACATCCAGGACCAAGGATGTAGCCCAACAGTACAGTGCCTGCTTGGCAAGCTCAAGGTCCTGGGTTTGATTCTGAATACTAAAAAAGCAAACAAACAAACAAGCAATCATTCCTAATGCTTGGAACTTGTGAATGGTACCTTATATGGGGAAGGAAAAAAATAAGACTTTACAGGTGTGAGTGAATGAAGGATGCTGAGCCGGGGACGATCCTGGGTTACCTGGGAGAGCACTAGATGCTGCCACACACACCTTAGGGAGGGAGGCGGGCCTTAGAGGGAGAAGGCAATGAGACCCGAGGCACAGTGAGATGACTACAGGCCAACAACCAGGGCTGCAAGCATCCGGGTTGGGCTGTTCCACAGTCTCTGCAGGCGACGCCTCTCGAGGCGCTGAGTCCCTCTCAGCACCTTCATTTCAGCTCATTGAAATTGATTTTGGGTTTCTACCTCCAGAACTATGAGAGGAAAAACAACCTGGTGTTTATTATACCAAGTTTGGATTAATTTGTTCTAGCAACCACAGAAATTCAATACAATACTCTTTCTAGATTGTTAAAAGATTTATTCTAAAGGACAGTAAATTTTATCAAATCCATATGAAAATTCTTTCTATGAATATTTTAGTGCTGTAAATTACATGATAATTTTTTTTTAATGGGAAAGTGTTTCACATTTTTGGGATCAACCTAACTTGATCTTTTCTGTTAACTGATGGATTATAGTCTTTAAATAATATGTTTACGATTTTTACATTTTTTTAGATGAGAATGTCCTACTTTTTTTATTCTGTGTGTATTTTGGTAGTAATATCACATAGTCCTCTATGAACAGGTGAAGTGTGTTTCCTTTCCCTATTTTCTGAAAAAGTTTGCATAAGATTGGAATAATCAATTTATCAAAGGTTTGGTAGAATTTACATCGGTAGCAATTTCAGTATGATGCTTCTTGACAGAAATTATTTTTAAAACTGACTCAATTTATTCAATGATTAAGGACTATTAAGCCTTTCATTTTCTACTTGACTCATTTTACCAAGTTATACTTCCAAAAGTTTTATCCATTTTATCTGTATGAAAGTGTTTGGAATAGGCTTTTATTTAGTGTACTCATAATAAATTTAAAAATTCCTGCCATATTATAGCATTTCTTTTTTACCTTGCTTTTTTCAATCCCTAACTTACATAATATTAGTTTTATTATTTTCATTTACTTTTGTTATTGATCTCTAACTTAATCATAAGCAGATAACAAGGGATATATGATGCAAATTCTTTAGAATATTTAAGGTTTAACAATTATTATGGATCAAAATATAAAAACAATGGGTAAGTCAACCTGATTATGCCATTCATTTTCAATATCTTACTTTTTTCTTTAAGTTACACATATTAGACCTTGCAAAAAAGCAACTGGCTATCTCATTTAAAACATTAAGTTTCCATGTTCAGTCTTTCTTGTGTCTCAGCTCTTGTCTCTGAGGTCATCTTTCTTTCTTAAATATTCTTTAGAAGTTCCTTCATTGAAAATCTGTCAATTCTAAATACATTTGAAATCATTTTGTTCAACCTGAAAATACTTTCTTGGGCCTTTTTACTTGTAAAACAGCTTTGATCCAAACCCTCAATTATTAGTATTTTCTTTCCACGCGCTGAAGATGGCACTCAACTCTGCCTTCCACCACTGACCTGGGAAGGCTCAGTCTCAGGGCCCTCACTTCACTCATAGGCTTTTTCTTTCTTTTTTATTTTATTATTATTATTTTTTTTTTTTTTTGCCTTTTGCTTTCCTGTCTCTTAAAAGATATTTCTTTTGCTTCTTGGGTTGCTGTACTAATTTTTTTTTCTCTCCTTTTCTTCCCCACTGCTTGACATATCTGTGCTTCTTGCATCTGTGGATTAATGACTGGGACTATGTATGGAAATTTCAGCAATCTCTGTTTCCTACAATCTGACTTTTCTTCAGGCCTTCTATCCTCACTTTCAATGATTCTACTTAGATACATGTTAAGTATTCTCCATGCATTTTTGTATCTCTTCTTGTGATTGGACTTCTGATTCATTAAATTTATCTTCAGCAAGTCTAATCTATTTTTAACCCGTGTACCTAGCTCTAAATTCAACAACTATTTTAACTGTTAACCGATTATCTTTCAAAAACACTCAGTCATATCTTGTATCTTCATACTGCTTTCTCTTTTCTAACTCATATTTCCTATACATTGAATACCTTGGCTACCCATATTTATTGCTTCTGTATATTCTCAAGTTATGATAGCCTGTTTCCTTGTATGCTAGCTGATTTTTTAAAAATTACTAAGTTATATTTTAAGGAATTTAGCAATAAAAAATATGAGAGCTGGGCCACAGAGATAGCTTAGCGGTTTAAACTGCTGTCTAGGCAAGCACAAGGGCCCCAGTTTGATCCCTGGTACAGCGTGCCGTGCCAGCCAAGCCATAGGTGCTCCTGGCCACCAAGATCGGGCACAGTGGCGCTGCCTGAACCCTAGCCGTGGGGAAGCTGAAATGGGAGGGCACTGTGCATCTGAGCTGTGTAGCAAGACTCTGTACCAAATACATGGAATTAAAAACTATATAAATAAAAATATGAATAAAAGATCTTTGGGTTGCATATTTATTTCTGCTGCTTGTAAGAGATCACTATGCAACAGGTCCGGATTAGACCCTTTACGAGGCCCAAGGCTGGGGCTAGGCTCTCAGCTCAGCAACCTGAAGGCCAGCTGTAGCACTGGGATACTGGTACTTAAAGCTACCTGCTGTTATTGCTTGTGCCCCATAGGATTCAGTTCTCTGTCTTGTTTATGCGGGGATGTTTTTGCATCTTTGCTTTCGGATTCTTTCCTTCCTTCCTTCCTTCCTTCCTTCCTTCCTTCCTTCCTTCCTTCCTTCCTTCCTTCCTTCCTCCTTTCCTTCCTTTTTT
>PVKA01028105.1:0-29755 GCA_004027165.1 Ctenomys sociabilis
AAAAAAAAAAAAAAAAAAAAAAAAAAAAAAAAAAAAAACACTAGCTAGCTAATGATAGTTGTGACCAGTGTTATGAGAAGAAACTAGAGCACACATGTTAGAGTATATCACAGTGAACTCGATCAGGTCATACAGGCCAGAAGCAGCATCTTGCAAGTAATGTTTGTTTTCCAGTAGGGAGGAACTCTATGTCTAGTCCAAGAGTTGGAGCAAAATGTTCTGGAGCTAAACAAAGAATGTATTAAGACAATGCCAGATTTAGCTAGGGGTTACATTGTAGTCTCATTTGCCATAATAACAAGAAGAAGCAATTATAGGGTGTTTTCTGTTCTATTTTTTTAGGAGTCGTGGTTGTGGATTTTTATAGTAGCAAAACATATTTAATGATTTAATGTGCCATTCAAATGTAGCTTTACACTGATATTTTTCTGCAATCATGTTACTTTCCATCTTTAGAACTTCTTCATTATCCAGTGAAAAAAATCTATATCCATTAAACAATATTTTTCATTCTTCTTCCACTCAGCCTATGCTCTATGACATTTTAAAGTATGGAAGGGATATGTATGTTTAGATTTATTTGTTTTTTTTTATTTTTTAAGATAGTATTTTCTCATGATTCAAATTTAAATCTATATAAAGCATATACACTGAAAACTTACTTTCACCTAACTTCCTCTATGTTGTTTTTTTTTAAATTTATTTATTTAGTACACAGTCAACAGGGTTTTATTACACAGATCAGACTCATAGTGATCCTCCTGTTTTCAGCCTCTGAAGGTCTGGGATTACAGGTACAGGCTTCCATGCCCAGTCTTAGTCACTGTCTCAGAACACCACAGGGGCAGGACTGGCACTGCGGGCCAGGGATCAAACCCTGATCCCTGATCTTGCCAAAGCAGTCAGTTTAGCCAACTGAGCTATCTGGCCGGCCCTCGTCTATTAGTTTTTAATATCTTCACATATACTGTGTACATTTAAATAAATTCATATTTTTACAAATATGTTATGTTATAAATCTTACTTTGTACTTTTCTCCTTTGTCTTTTGTACACCCTTTTAATGGTTACATAGCCTTATATTATTAGGAATATACCATAATTGCAGGAGTGGTAAAGAATTGAGAGAGTTTACATCTTACAACTTTTTCTCTGAAAGTCAACAGTCAAGGAATAAAAAAGTAGAAGTTTAAAGATTTGAAAGTTAGGCCAGAGGTGGGCATGGTGGCACATATTTAGAATCTTAGCACTCAGGAGTCTGTGGCAGGAGAATCAGCATGAGTTCGAGGCCAGCCTGGGGTACATAGAGAGTTAAAGCCCAACCTAAACTACAGAGTATGAACCTGTCTCAAAAACTGGAAAAAGAAAGAAAAAGTTAAGCCAGGTTTAGGGGCACACACTTGTAATCCAACACTCAGGATGCTGAGGCAGCTGCATTTCCGTGAGTTCAAGACCATCTAGCTACTCCTGTCTTAAGAAAATAAAAAAACAGACTTGAAAGTTGACAGTTAAAAATCTTACCAAAAAGTAACCATTTGAAATCAGCAACTTGAGATTTGTAATGGAATTAATCTACTGTAAGGTATTTCTATAGCAAATCCCAGCAGCCTAGTATAGGCCTAAAAAAGAAAAAGAAAAGCTTAGAATGTCATTCGAGATTGAGTTTTTTTTTTTTTTTTTTTCTTCAATATCTTACGCTGTATGGACTAAAGTTCAAGGGAATTTAGGTTACTTGATAAGAGCAAAGCTAGTATATGGATTTAGAAATCAAAATGGGGTGAAATGTGGGAGACTGCTACTCTACACTCTCTTGAGAAATGAAGCCCTTGATATATAATCTGTCCCTGATCACTCCTTTAACTGTGTTCATTGAGATATGCAGAGGTACAGAGGACTAAGCGCTTGCTTAGGTAAGCGCAGCGGCCAGAATTCGATCCCTGCTTCCGCTTGCTGTGCCGGCCCCGCCTTTGAGTGTGCTGAGCCAGCGATTGGAGTCTGGGCGTAGTGGCGCGCGCCTGTAATCCCAGCACTAGGGAGGCAGAAAGCAGGAGGATCACTATGAATGTGGGCTGCATAGTGAGACCCTGTGTACAAAAAAAAAAAAAAAAAAAAAAAAAAAAAAAAAAAAAAAAAAAAAAAAAAAAAAAAAAAAAAAAAAAAAATGCAGAGTTAGCTATATTGAAACAAATTTTCTTCAGTTAGCTAAAAGAATGTTAATGTATCCAACACAGGCTCTGGTGATCTGTAATAGCAAAACGGCAACAGGCAGACATGAATAGCCTCCATGTTGATGGCTGGAATGGATGGCTGAGCAAGAGCCTGTGAAATTCCAGAACTAAGATGCTATAACACCTCAGCTAAGGCCTCAGGACTCAAGAATTGTGCCTTCCTAGCAGTAAGGGGGCCAGTCTTGCATACATCAAACTACCTGTACATTGCTATTTGGAGGCCTTTGTACCTGGTACACAATTGTTGTTTCATATTACAGTTTATGACTATAAAGCTTCTTTTTCCTAACATTCTGGTTCAAACCTTTCCCACCTTTCTGATTGATTCCAATAGAAGCCATGAACTTTTGGACATGATGGTTTTTGTACCACAGATAACATTGGGTCATCCCAGAGCTCCTCTACTGAAGAACTTTGTCTTTGATTTACATCTGCATGGATTTCAGTGGTAAGGGAGGATATGAGGATAGGAAGGAACATCATAATGTGGAGAAAGCAGAGCAGAGGGTTGAATGATAGTCCTGATGAGATACATGGTAAAGATATAGAGAGTACAAATGAATAAGCATCCTAGAAGATGGGATAAGGAAAGTGGAAGAACTGAGTTTATAAGGCAGTGCTGTTTTTCAGGACCATGGAAATAGACTGTAGGACGTTGGAAGGTGCATTGGAGGCAAGAAGAATGGAGAATTAAGAAGGAGTTAACAGTCATCTTTTAAGAAGCATTTTAACAAATGAAAACATATCTGGGAAAGAGTGCTCATGATAATGAGAGAATTTCAAATTTAGTTTCACAGTTGCCTGATTATTGATTGCCTACTATATTTAAGACATTATTTCAGAGCTTCTGGCAATAAAAAATGAGTAAGACATAGTGCTTGGTCTTGTGATGTCTGTAGGAATTTGAAAAAGAGAAGAACTTTGGGAACAAGTCTTTAAATATTTAAAGATCCGTCATGTTTTAAAGGAAGTAGAATTTTGTCCTTGTGGCTTCTGAGACCAAACTAGTATCAAGTAGTAGAACTTGCCAGGGAGGTAGATTTTTGGCTTGATAAGAACCTTTAAAACATACATATTTGTAAACTAGTATGTAGAATTACAATAATAAAAAGGAAAAAGAAAAATACCATAATTCTAATATATTTACCAGGTAAATTACTTTTTCTCTGTTTTTACTCTGTCCATATATTTCATAATTTTTGTGGTTTTAACCTACCCTGCATACAGTGCAATTGTCTGTTAATATTCACTTAATATCCTCTGTCCTGTGGTTTATTATTGCTTTTATAATCTGTTTTCTTCTTACATTTTTATGGCTTAGATATTTTATGGCATTGGGTGCAAATATTCATACTTTAGCAAATCAGAGTAAACTCTTGAAAGATAGTAAATATCAACTGAAATATCACTGTCCAGAAATAATCATTACTAATGTGTCTTGATGACTTTTCTGTGTGAGTACATAAGGATAGATGGATGGATAGATCCTTGGATGGATGAATAGATATATAGATGTATAGACAAGCAATTTTATATAAATAGAGCTATATGGAAATATTGTTTTACAGTGTATTTTTTCATTTAAAGCTGTTTTAGAACATCTTTCCATGTCAGTAATTAAAACATAAGATTTTTATTGGCTTTTGTATTTGGCATATTTTACATAGAAGATACTGTGCTGTATGTTGTATAATCTTTAATTGTTCCAACAATTCTGTAAGGTACATATAGTATGTCCATTTTTTAGATAAAGAATGAGTTTAGAAAGATAAAGTAATTTTTCCAAATTACTTAACTACTTAAGTAACTTAACTAAAAAGTGAAAAATTGGGCCAGGGAGATAGCTCAGTAGAATAAGCACTTGCCTGGCAAGTGCAGGGTCTTGAATTCAGTCCCCAAGTACCACAAAAAAAAGTAAAAAATCAAGAATTAAATCCTTTTTGCTACCACTTTTATCCTCTTTCCATTATTTGTTTCATTTTTTAATATAAGCTCTATGTTTATATTATTGGCAAATTAAATGGACCAAATAAATTAATATCCTTTGATAATAATCAAATAACTTTAATTTCTTGGTCAGCTTTTTGTTTATCTCATAATTATTTCTTTTTAGCTTATAATTTGTTTTTTTCAACTATTTGGCCTTCTATATAATCATTTCTATTTTTTTAGAAAAGAACCCATTAAATCTGTCAACTTCAAAGAGATTGTACAAGTACACAAAACTATGTTTTTCTTTTTTCTTGGAGACTTTCCACAACATTCTGTTCTACTCCAAGCTAAATTGGTTTTTCTTTGAGACTTGTGCAAAGCTGTCATCCTGAATTTCCTTGTGCAGTTATGCTGTCTTCTGTCTCCACATTCCTGGACTGCTGATATTTGATTCTTAGTTAATGCTCTGATGATTTAAAGACATTATTAAAAAAAAAAGTGTATAAAAAAGTAAATGTTATAATATACTGAGTGAGCCCTCTTTTCCTCCATGAACTTATTATCTAGGTTTAACAATTATTAATAGATATAATTTTTTCTTTAAATATTTTATAGTACTGGGCCAGTGAGATAGCTCAGTAGGATAAGCTCCAAGCTCAGGATCCTGAGTTCAATCCCCAGGACCGCAAAAATAAATAAATAAATAAATAAATAAATATTTAATAGTACTATCAGTCAGTCCACCTATGCCTGGTGCTTTCTGTTTTGAGAGAATATTAATGATCCAATTTCTTCAAGCAATATAGATCTATTTTAATTGTGTCTTTCAGCCTCCCAAGAAGAGCTGGGATTACAGGTAGGTGCCACCACGCCCAGTCTCAATCACCATCTCAGCACGCCCCAGGGGCTAAGCTGGCACAGCATGCTGGGAATTAAACCCCAGTCCTGTGCCTGCCTAAGCAGGCACTTTAGTCCACTGAGCTATCTGGCTGACCCCTTAGATTGTCTATTTTTTTCTTTTATGAGTTTTAGAAGATTGTTGCTTTTAAGGAATTGATCATTTTTATCTAGTTTGTCTCATTTGTGGACATAGAGTTCCACAAGTGTCTCTTTAGTATCCTGTTTAACATCCATAAGGTCTGCAGTGGTATATTCTGTCTTTCATTTCTGATAATAATTTTTTTCTAAGTTAGTTATTGATTTTATTGATCTTTTTAAAGAGCCATCTTTTTATTTTTTCTTTTTTATTGATTTCTGATTTTTATTATTTCTCCTGCCTACTTGTCATGTAATTGCTCTCTTTCATTTTCCTAAGGAAAAAATGTATTGATTGGCATCTTTTTTCTTTTTAAATATATTCATTCATTATTATAAATTTCATTTCAAGCAATGTTTTTGTTGCAGTTCACAAATTTTGAAAATGTATACTTTTAATTTAATTGAAAATAATTTTTTCTTGAGATTTCTTTTTTTGATCCTTGAATCATTTGTAGTATTTGTTAATCTCAAAGTGTTTTAGGATTTGCCGGCTATCTTTCTGTTAATGATTTCTAGTTTAATTCCTTTGTGATTTGAGAATAGGATCATGTATTGTTATTCTTTTAAACTTGTTGTAGTGTATATTATGGCCCCAAGTGTCACCTTATCTGGGCAGTTATTCTATCTGAACTTGATAATAATGCATACTTTACTACTTTCAGATGAAATAGTCTGTATATCTAGTTGACTGGCAGTGTAGGAGAAATTAAAGTGTTAAGAGATGAATCATTGCTACTACCAACTCTTTCAACGGAAAAGAATTTGACAGTCTAAGTTCAATTTAATTTTTTATTTTTTTATTTTACTTTTGTTTTATTTATTTATTTATTTATTTATTTATTTTTGTCTTTTTTGAGACAGGGTCTCACTGTGCAGTTCAGGCTGGCCTTAAGCTCACTTTGTAGCTCAGGCTGGTCTCGAACTCACAGCAATCCTCCTGCCTCAGCCTCCCTAGTGCTGGGATTACAGGCATGTGCCACCACGCCCGGCACTTTTGTTTTATTGAAGTACAAATATCAGTGAGACAGTTTTAAGATACCTTGAGAAGATGGATTTCATAAATTAATACATTGCAAACTGTTTTCATAATGTTTTGGTATCCTAAAAGGTGTATACATGATATTATACTTACAGACATTATTATACCGTATGTCTCTTAATCAGTAAATTAAGAGACTGTAGCTCTTTGCATATCTTATTTTTTATACCTGAATTACATCAGAGATTCAATAATTAGTACTTTCTATCTTGTTATTTTCCTATCGGTTGTCCATAGTACTAGAAGCCGACATAATATCCTGTCCAACCACCATTAGTGCAAATCTTGCCCCTCATAGAATTATGTAGAAGCACAGTGTTATCAATCCCAACTGTACTGTCCACACACACACATCATGATTCTTCCTTTCTATACCCCTTCCTTGCTCTGAGACGGGCACTCCATTATCATTCAACTTACTTAGGTGCTTGAACTCGACAACACAATCCAACACAGTGCAGCATTCCACAACAATAGTTAGTTATCCGAAGATGTTGTTGATGATAGCCATTTACAGCTCAACTTAATATTATGGCCCCGTGATGTATACTTCATTTTTATATTTTTCTGCTGTATGGTTGAGACCTAGATAGAGCAAGACTTATATACCAACACATGTACTTTATATTTCTTATGAGGTCAGTGAAGTCCCCTCAGGGTTTTCTTGTAGTCCTGTACCTTATTCTGTAGATCCTTTGTCTGTGTCATCCATGTGAATGGATCACGGCCAATGCTTGACCAGTTTGCTGTCTGTGAGAAAGTTTTCTCTCCATGTGACTCTCCCCAGGCACACTATAGAACTTCAGTCTCTTTCCCCTGTGGCTCCATAATCTCTTTGTTCAGAAAATTTGGAGCTCAACTGAGTTTCATGATGTTGCAGTACAGATTCTCCTATGTCCTGAGTCTTCGCTGACCTTGAAAGGCTAGGGCCAAAATGTTGGCTGGCCTGTGACTCTTCTATTTCTCCAACTTTGATCTGTGAACTTAGGTTGTTAACCATCCAGAAGAAAAGCTGATTAGTATCCTGCAGCATATGCCATTCACTTTGCCTTATCTGACTCAATTGTTTTTAGTTGTTGTTGTACATTTCTATTTGTATTTCTTCTTTTGTCTTCTTATACTAGGGAGCCTATATGATATTTACACATGTGTTTCTGGTTTATTTCACTTATGAGTATATGTTCAAGTGGCATCCACTTCAGTATAAATGCTTCAAACTTATCATTCTTAATAAGTTCAATTTAATATTATTAGCGTATGACATTTGTCTCTTCATGCTTTACATTTATGAGAGTTGCCATTCTACCATCTTTGTATTTGTATTTTTGTTAAATTTCTTCTGAAGGCTCAGCATTTTCTATTATAAGCACTTGAAAGGATTGAGAGTGTACCATAGTAGGAGTACTTGCATAGCACTTACAAGGTCTTGGGTTCAATTTCCAGTACTTCACTCAAACAAACAGCAAATGCAATTACAATCTTGTACATTTATCTTTGTGAAATGTGTGTTTGTTAGAAGGAAGTTGGTTTTGGTTTTGGTTTGTTTTGTTTTATTTGTTTTTTTGGTATCAGGAATCAAACTCAGGCCAGGCAGACACTGTGGTCCCTGACCCAGGAGGTTGGTCTTTGTTGCCTTTTGCCTTTTATTTGTTTGTTTCTGTTGAAGATTGCGTTACACAAATATTAAATGTCTTTTTCTTCAGAAGTTTGTCTTATATGCAGCATAATAGCTATAAATCAATAAAGCAATCATATTTTAGAGGATTTCTTCTGAAATCTGTCAGTCTAATACCCGCCTTTTCTAATAAATCTAATGTCTTACACTGAAATGAAATTCATAGGCGTGTTTTATGTCCACATATGTCAGAAATATTAATAGACTCCCATGAGAACTAAAAATTAAGGAAATTATAGAATATGTACTTTTATATGTAAATAGATGAATGATTACTCTAGAAAATAATTTAAAATAGTTTTGGAAAAAAGATGTTTATGTATTGAGTGGAATCTAAGACTCCATTGATTGTACTGTGCCCTATTATTTTATATACTGCCAAGGAAAAGAAATTAGAGTTAAACCAATTCACACCTGTGTATTTCAGAGTTATTAAATGGAATAAATGTAAATCATAATGCTGATGACAATTGGTGTATATACAGAACCAGTGTAATTCTGTATAGATACAAGCTAATACAGCTGAGTGTGGAATTCAGCTATACCAGGGCCATTAATGTCAGCTTGACTTCCTGAAGTGGCACATCACTTGGAATTATTTCAAACAAAGCAAAGTCCAGCCTCTGTCTGAGTTAACATCACTTATAGTTCCTAGAAAATTCATTATTTTCTATTAAAACTGTACCTAAAAAATTCCTTAGTTCTATAACCCTAAATTTTTGGCTCTTACTGCCTATTCTTAGACATGAAACAGATTCCTGACTTCAGCCCTGTTTTCTTTGCAGTTTTTTGTTCTATTCCTGGACCACAGAGACATTTATCTTATCTCTGTCCTCCAAAGTGAATTTTTGTTTGCTTCTTATGCTTTATCTGTCCTAAATTTGAGGCAGAGAACATATATTAAAGTTTGAACTTTCCAATCCACATTTTGTGAATCTCTTTTCATTAGGGTTATTTAATCATTTGTAGATATAGCACAGTAGATATAATTATTCTTTAAAAACATACTTCTACAAAAATAGCTGCTAAATTCTACAGGCAACCATGTAGTTAAAGTATATGGTAAACACTGATGATGCTAGGGATTGAATCGTGGGGAACGCTCTCCCCCTGAGTTTTATCCTGTTATTACAGGCATGGACCACCACACTTTATTTAAACAAGAAAACTTCAGACTCCCTCCTCCCCTACGAGCATTATTCTTACTAACATCAAATTATTTGTTCTAAACTTCTACTTTTGATGACATGATGTGCAAGTTAAATAACATAATACCTTAAACATCTAATATAAATGATAATTTAAGGAAAAGTTAATGGAAACATAATTTTCATGATTGATTTTAGGGCTGAAGGTTGAGAGACTAAATATTTGGAAGAAAAAGTGAGCTAGTTTCTCAGTGAAAGTTTATGACTCATTTAATCTCATAAAATTGAGAAAGTACAATAGTGTGTGAGGTGAAGAAAATATTTCTGAGCTGCATTTTTAAAAATACTACTCTTAGAATTCATTGCATGAAGATATGAGGACAGAGTCATTATTGCTTATATTTTTCTTTTAAAACATTTTAAAAATGTGTATAATGTTTGTATATTTTTTATTAGTACATGCTTGCAAAATATAATGATTATATTCAGCATGGGCACTTGTTACATATACATAACACATCTTAAATCTTTACTTCTTCTTCACTGTTTCATTTTTAGATATGACAAATTTAAACACAATTTCACAAGTGACTACCCAATTACTGGTTTGTTACATATCTTTTTGATAATTTGATCAGGTTTCTGATATTTTTATTGTGCTGATTTTTAGAACACTACTTTGTGAAATAAATTTTTATTATCTGTAATTTTACCAAGGACTGGGATTCATAAATTCTAGAGAAACATACCAATGTATTATACTTAAAAAGGTCAATAATGTGGAGACTGTTTTGGTAGAGAATATAATTTAAATTATTCCAAGACAGCAGAAGCATGATGTCTGTCTTTTACTTTCTGGGCCACACATCCCTCTGTCAGGGACCAACTTCAACTTACCTTCTACCTTTAACTCATGAAATTCATGTGTATCCATTTCTCCAGCCCACTCCTTTCTCTTCAAATCTAAATCAGTATGGCAATATAATATAAGGGGTCTTCAGTATATCCCTATGCCCTAAACACATGTAGGCCAGCATATTCAAAACTCTGCTGTCTCCCCAAAAACCTACTGTTACCAATTATTTTATTTTATTTTGTATTGTGTTGTGTTGTGTTTTGTTTTGTTTTGTTGCCAGCTCAGCCCACCCTGGGGCTGGGGCTGTCATGGCATGTGGTGCTGGGTTCCACTTTAGACCACTGAGCTATCTCACTGGCCCGCCAATTAATTTTAGTCTTTGTTTATCAGGATTTAATCCAAAGTTAGCAGTCTACTTCCTATACTTTATAGCCAATATCCTTTAAGTTCTCCTGTCTTCCAGATTCTATTGCTATAATTCTCTTTTTTATTGTTGCTTTTCATTTATTTTTGTTTAGTTTGCAGAGGTGTAACTCAAATCTAGGGCTTGGCTTATGCTAAATGTGTACCCTACCACTGAACGATATCCCCAGATCAATTTACTACTCCTCAAATCCATGTCTAGCTCTTTCCTATAGCTACCTTCAATTTAATCCTCTTTATTTTGTTTTCTTTTCTCTTTATTTTTTTGCAAAACCAGGGATTGAACTCAGGCGCTTGCTAGGCAAGCGCTTATTTTATTAAGTCATCTTCCTGGCCCCTAATCCTCTTTATCTTTAGTCTGATCCACATCAGTACAGTCTGTATCTGCCAAATGAATGCACTTTTTTTCTGAAAAGCAATTGTGAAGCTAATTTGCACATGACACAAAAGTAAGTGACAAGTTCCTCAACCTTATAAAGGGCACTCACCAAACACCTATGATAACACCGTGCTTAATAGTCAAAAGCCATGCTATACTATTACTGTAGCTTTGTAACATAACTTGAAATTCAGGATTGTGATGCCTCTTGCTTTGTTCTTGTTTCTTAAGATTGCTTTTGCTATTCTGGGTCTCTTCTGGTTTCTTGTGAATTTTAGAATCATTTTCTCTGAGGGTAATGTTGATATTTTAGATTGCATTAAATCTCTGTAGTTTTGGTTGTGTGGGCCTTTTGACAGTACTGGTTCTACCTCTTTGGGAATAGGGCATATGTTTACATTTTCTGATGTTCTCTTTGATCGCCTTTTCAGAGTGATTTTTTTTCCTAAGTATTTAATTTTTTCTGATGCTGTTATTTTCCTGATTTTTTTCCTCAATGAGTTCATTAGTGGTACAGGAAAACATTCAATTTGTGTATTGGTGTTGTATCCTGATACACTGCTGAATTTGCTTATTAATTCTAAGTCTTTAGGTGGAATTTTCTTGTTTTTTTAATGTAAAAAAAAAAACATGTTTTTTCTTGTATACAAATAAAGACAGCTTCAGTATTCTTTCCATATATGGATCCCAGTTATTTCTTCCTCTTGTGTAATTGCTCTGGCTAAAATTTCAAATATTATATTGAATAGGTCTGGTGACAATGGATATCCTTGTCTTGTTCCTAATTTTAGAGGAAAAGCTTTGAGATTTTCCTCATTTGATGTGATACTGGCAATAGATTTGTCATAAATGGCTTTTATCAGTTTGTGATCAAGTCATTCTATACCTGTTTTTTCACTGTTTTAATCATGATATTGAAGGGCTAGCCAGGTAGCTCAGCAGATTAAAGCACTGCTTAGGCAGACACAGGGACCAGGATTCAGTCCCTGGTGTGCTGTGCTGTTCCCATCCCTGGGGCAAGCTGAAATGGTGACTGAAACTGGACATGATGGCGCAAGCGTGTAATCCCAGATTTGGGAGGCTGAAAACAGAAGGATCATTATGAGTCCAATCTGTGTAGAGAGACCCTGTAGACCCTGTACTAAATTTAAAAAAGAAAAATCATGATACTGGATTTTGTTAAAGGCTATTTCTACATCTATTACAAGGATCATGTGATTTTTTTTTGCTTCTGTTTTGTGTGATGTATTACCTTTATAGATTTGCATGCATTGAGCCATTCATGAAGCCTTGGAATAACACCTACTTGGCCATAATGTATTATTTCTTTTGTAATTTATGTATATCTTATTAGATATACAGGAAATTTGTGCCTGTACGTAACATATCTTCATTTTTCTTCCCATTCTACTTAGCTGCCTTAAATCTCATTTCCTTATTTACAAAAGCTTTATTTAAATTTTTTTCTTCTATTATTTTTCTTTTCCCCTCTATCATCCGTAGTTCCTTTTCTAATTTGAACCATGTTTTCCTATTTTATAGTGTCTATTATAAGAACTGGAGATAGCTCAACAGTATAAGCACCTGCGTGGCAAGTGCAAGGTCTTGAGTTTGATACCCAGGATAAAAAGAATGGAAGGAAGGATAGAAAGATCATGTCTATTACGCATTTTGGTCTTTATACTTCCAGTTTTCACACCAGTGAAGCAATGCAATGTTTAGACATGTGTATCTTAGTTCTCTTAAGAGTATTCTCTCAAGCTTGATACATTTATCTAGAAATGGCTCAAGTTTTTCCTACTTTATGGCTGAGAAGTACTCCACTATACACAAGAACTACATTTTCTTTATCTATTTATTAGTTGATGGGCATTTGGACTGTTTCTCAGATTCAGCTAATTGGAGGCCTGCCCCTCAGCTCAATTATTTAAGTGGCTGCTTAAGAAAAGCAATCAGGCTCAAAATTCTGTGGTTCAATCCCCAGATCCTCAAATCTTACAAGACCTGCCCTTAAGGCATCCTGAGGGGACCAAAAAAAAAAAAAAAAAAAAAAAAAAATCAAGACTTAGCTAGTATAAATTGTTCCACTATAAACATAGGTATACATATATTGCTGTAGTGTAATGCTTTTAATTCTTTCAGGAAGATACAAGGAGACTATGTGAGTCAAATGGGACCTCTAGTCCTAGATTTTTGAGGAATCTCCACTGGTTTCCACAGTCATTGCACCAATATACACTCCCACCAACAGTAGAGAACTCCTTTTTCCCCATGGCCCCATCAGCATTTGTTGTGGGGGACCACCTGAGCAGCTCTCCTTGAAAGAAAAGCGACTGTCTCCATTTTGACTGAGTCTGATCCTATTTCCTCATATTGTTATGTACAGAGCTGGCTAGGACTTCTGTTTATCCTTCAATTGGCATTAAGCAATGTGTATTGGTCTAGCTGAGGTGCTAGTGATAGTCTTTGAAGGTGGCATGTGTGTTTCCCTGGTAAGCCTGCTGCTCCTTAATGTGAGCTGGGTGGAGACAGGATGGTAGAGCTAATGGTACCTGCTGCTAGCTGGGATCAAGCCTCAAAATAGAGGATATGACTTCCTGGGGCTTGAAAGACTACATCAAAGCTGAAGCCCTAGACTTCCCAAAACATTAAATACTATATAATGCAGATTACTCTCTCTGCATATCCTCTCTGCATATGGCAGAGGTAAATGTAGACCACCCACCTAGCTCAGCTCACAGTAGTACCTACCTCCCACAATTGTCAGTCAATCCTCAAGCCACTCCTCCACCGAATAAAAACCGGGTGAGGCCCTGGGTCGCTCTCTTGGTTCTGGAAAGCCATGTCATGGCAGGACTTAGAGCCCCTCTACTCCCCGATGATTAAAAATATTTAGTGTCCTCATTTTTGCCGTGGGTTGTATGGAAAGTGGTAGATTGGAATCAACTTGATGGGATTCCAATAACGGAACTTTGGGATTACAAATATTGGTTTCTTGGACTGAGACGAGGACCAGGAAGCATCTCCTACAATTTGTTATTGGTTAATTTTGTGATAGTAACCATTCTTTCCCTGGTGAGAAGGAATCTCATTGCTTTTTTTTTTTTTTTTGGTGGCCAACTCAACCTGCCCTGGGGATGGGGCTGGCACATGTGGTGCCTGGGATTAAGCCTCGGTCCCTGTACCTGCCTAAACTTGCCTAAGTAGGCACTTTAGACCGCTGAGCTATCTTTCTGGCCCTGAGATTAGCTACTCCTGATTCTTTGGGGACTTACCATTGCATGAAATACTGTTTTCCTTCCTTCAACCTTTGTTTTGTCTGTTTATTTTTAATTAAATGTGTTTCTTTATTCTCCTTTTGCAGTTTTTTGAGACTGGATTACACTGTGTAGTTTGGGCTGGCCTTGAACTCTTGTTTATCTCAGATTGGCCTTGAACTTCTACAGGTGATCCTACTGACACTTCCCAAGTGTTGGAATTATATGCATGTGTCACCAAACCTTGTCTAAATGTGTTGCTCATATATGGAATACTGTTAGATTTTGTTCTATGATCCATTTGGCTAATCTTTTTCTTGTTGAAGAGTGGGACCATTTGCACTGAGAGTTATTACTGAAAGCTACTGACTCATTCTTTTCATTGCATTATTTTCCTGTTGGTGATTCCTTTTGTTTTTTTCCCCTCTACTTAACTCCTTGCCCTACCTGTTATATTTTTTCCAATAGCTCTTGGAATAATGAGGCATCTTGTTGGCCTCATTGTCTTTTTTAAGCTGTCTTTTTGAGGACTTTTTGTAAAAAGTGCTTGCAACACTTCACTCTAGGCTCTCCTGGCCTTTCAGGTCTGTGGTGAGCCTGCTGTAATTCTAATAGACATTTCTCGAAACATTGAAATGATGGGAAACTTGGGATATAGTGTCCAGGACAATTACAAGAAGTTATAGAAAAGAAGAGTGTATGTTGCTGCATTAATTTTCAAAAGAAAACTCAAAGATACTAAAGCAATTCTACTTCACTGATTTCTGCATGAAGCATTTCTTAAGTATAAGACCCATGTAAAGAACATCACTCCTCATTTTCTGCAAAACATTTTAAGCAAGACTAGAAAAAATATGAGCAATGTATAGTAGGAAAACACTTGTACTTTTTTAAATAGCATGATGAAATCAAGTACATCACAATTTTGTTTACCCACTGTCAGGCAGTTACATTATCCCTTCACTTTACTGTGTTTCCAACAAAAATAGCTTTTTAAAATAAACTTTTGGCTCACTTCCCAAATAATACTAGAAACATTGTTTTCTTAATTAGAGAAGGGCTCAATAACTGTTAATCCCATTTACATTTATTATAAGTAAGGTGAAGAAAATATGCCTGGTATATTATGTTGAATTTCTTAAAGTAGCTGGCCATTCTATTATTATTTTTATACTGTTAAGACATGAAAAGAAAATTGTGATATTTACAGTGAAAAAATTGGGGTAATGGCATTCTATGATTTATGTGACATATAGATTTGATGTTCACAATGTATGTGATTTACATGAACAATTCCAAAATATAAATAATCATTATGTATTATACTGAGGAAAGTACTATTGTATACTTCTAAGTCTTTTCACATTCATTTTGTAGTCTATTATTTTATTCAATACACTTTAAAAGTTTTTTACATCAGGCTAAACATGAAATCAAGAAATTGAATTTCAAATCTAAAGACTTAATTTGCCTCTGTGCCTGGCTTTTCTTTTCATTTTGGTGGTTTGTAGTGTTAATTTGTTAAAAATAACTGTGTATTGGGCCGGGGAGATGGCTCAGCGGAATAAGCACTTCCCTGGCAAGCACAAGGGCCTGAGTTCAACACCTAGTTCTACAAAAAAAAAAAAACTGTATAGTCAAAATGTGTATATATAAGAATGGGAAGCAGGTATCAGAAAACAGAAAAACAGAATCAGATGTTGTTTCCACTTTCATTAGTTTGTGAATTTACTAATATAAATATAATGGCAACATATTAAAGGAAATCAAACCACTTTATTGGACAAGGTTCAGTAACTCAGTTTTTAGCTGCTGTAAATAAATCCTTATTTTGTCTGCAATGACAGCATTTAGTTTTCTAAATAAGTAAATTTCTTGTTGAAGACAAATAAATAGTATCTGTATCAGTTTATCATGCAATAAATTCTATCCATTCTCTGCAGTTTTCTCATCAGGCCCGCAATGCAAATATGATTTTTAATGTTGGTTGTATTGTTTCTATATTTTGAGTGTTATACATCAAAAAAATATAGTGGTTTAAAATTGGGACTTTTTCTAATTTCCATCTATTTGTGCTAAAATAAACCAAAATTCCATTAAAAATGCTAGTTATGTAAATTATTTCTAGGAATTATAGAGTAACTTAACAGGAATTTTCCTTTGCTAATTACTTTCTTTTTTTTTTTTTTTTTTTTGTCTTTTTTGAGACAGGGTCTCACTATGCAGTTCAGGCTGGCCTCGAGCTCACTTTGTAGCTCAGGGTGGTCTTGAACTCACAACAATCCTCCTGTCTCAGCCTCCCGAGTGCTGGGATTATAGGCTAACAGCCATTTTCAGTAGTGAGTAATAAACACAAACACCTAAGAAAGTATTGGGAATTTGGGGAGTAGTATTTTGGGTATCACAATCAGGGAGGATGTTTGTGCAACAGTTCTGCTATTAAATTTTAGCTCCACTAATTGCTTCACTAGATTTCAAACCTTGCATTAATACCTGCACACATTACTGGACTTTCAATTCCTTACTTTTTGAGGGATCTAGAAGATAAGTTGCCTTACATAAGCATTTTAAGATGTAAGTTTCTTTTGAAAGTCAGATACCACTTTTCCATCTGCATTACACCTTCTCCATATTTCTTTGTTGCTTATCCTCTGATAATTCCTCTATCTGCTGTCTTTCTGTTTCTCTCCCTCTCTCTCTCATAGTGCACCTATGACTTTTATAAAAAAAAAATATTGGTATCAATCCAGTGGTTTCAAAAGAACAAGAATAAAACAAATAATCAGTCTGTCATACTTAACAGATCAGTTGGAGAAAATATATGTAAAATTCTCGAGGTAGTTTTTGTAGTTATAATGAATGGCTAGTGTGCTAATAGTTTATACCTGCTACTATAATACTTTTGGTTTGAATGTCCCCCACAGCCTCATGTGGTCATAGATGGGGCTTTTTTGGAGGAGGCTAGATGAAAATCAGGTGATTAATTCATGGTGCAATGCTAGGATCAAGGGACTAGGATTAACTTTATGGGTGTTACTTTCCCTAAGGAAGACAAATAGATAAAATATAAGGGATTGAAAGTGTTGTGCTCAGCCCTTGTTACTTTGTTATGTTCTGCCCACCACAAATAGTTTCTCCTTTGTGGTTCCTGTCTGCTGTGACACCCTGCCTTAAAGGCAGCCGATTGTGGACTGAGACCTCTACAAACTGTGAACTAAATAAACCTTTTTTCCACTTTAACTTCAGGTGTTGGGTACTTTGTCTCAGCAGTGAAAGAAGAATAACTAAGACACCTGCATGTGGCTGGCTGTGATAAACACACTGTCGTGTATAAGCCCAACCTAATGACAGTGTGGCCTCCATTTAAAAACAATATCCTAGTCCAATTCAGTTTTCAGTTCAATTAAAAGTCTTGCTTTTAATTCAGTTTAAATAGAGTTTAGGCACTAACATTTTGTATAGTTGAATAGTGTCTAATCTCTTTCATTACTATATGACAAATTGAACTTTGTAAAATTTTATTTTCATTAAGAAATAACTTGCAAAGTGACACAGCTCCTTATCATTAAAAGATAGGACATACTGCATAAATTGTTTTCTTATTGTAGCATTCAATTTGGCTATATATTTTCTTCATATTAACAGATATTTTGGTAAAAGAGCTCAGTGGGATTGTAGAGGGGCATCCAATCTTAATGAACTTCACCAGCTATTAAGTGACATAATGATTAGAAGATTAAAGACTGAAGTTTTAACCCAGCTACCCCCTAAAATCAGGCAGCGTATTCCATTTGATCTTCCACCAGCAGCAGCCAAGGTAAGAACCTGTACTTGATTGAAACTCTTATTTTAAATTATACCAAAAAAGATTGTTTGTATTTTATATTCACAGAAAAAATCTACTTTCTTAAAATAGCTTTAATTAATAAAGCATACAAATTGGTTTTCTATCATTTCAAGAAAAGAATAAAAGGAATTTAACAATTGCTATCAAATATGTGAACAGATAGTATCCTAGTGTTTTTAAAAAGAAGCAAGTTGTATCATACACATGTCTAAATTCTCTATGATAAATGTGATCATTATATGTATTTAAAATACACCAAATAGGCTCAGTGGAAAAAGTGCTTCCCTGGCAAACACAAGGGCCTGAATTCAATCCTCAGCTCCACCAAAAAATAAAATAAATAAATAAAATAAAATACACCAATAAATGTAGTTGGAGAAAAGTATTTCTGCTAAATATAGAAAAATACTTTAATGACAACAAAAAATTAGCATTAACTCAAAATATGGGGTCCAAACCCAGGCATGTCATGTGAGTGAGACCCCTTCCATCCCCCCTCCACACCTGTCAAGTGAGTAAGAACTTCTGCCATGTTCGCAGGACCCTCAGATCCACCCTAGCCCAGGCTCGAGGAGTGTGTGGGAGAGCTTCTGGCTACCCTGCACCAGCGGGACCTGTCTAGTCCAAACCCAGGCACACTGCATGAGTTAGACCCCCTTCCATGCCCTTGGGAACACTCAGCACTCCGCTACCCCCTCAGTGAGTGAGAATTCCTGCCAGGTTCTCGGGACTCCCAGATCCAGCCCTACTCCAGGCCCAGGGAGTGTGTGAGAGAGTTTCCCCCTTCCCTAGCCCTCTTGTCCCCTTCAGATGCAGCTCAGGCCTGGTATACAGGCCTAGGGCGAAACTCTGCAGTTGTAGTTCTTGCAGAGAGAGTAGGGATCAGAATGACCCAGCTAGTCCAGGAGCAGAACATCTTGCCAGAAGGGCACAGCAGGTTCACTCCCAAGGGCTGAAACAGGAAGGAGCTGAGCACAGCCCAAGACAGGCACAACTGGATAAATTCAAACTTTCTAGAATTACACCTGAATTTCAGTAGGCGCAAAGGTTATAACTACACCAAAGCTCTACAACTAAGGTCTGAAGACAGTCCTATACAAAATGACAACCAGAAGAAGCAAAATGCAATCTCAGACCCCAAGTCCACCTGTAACAGGTACAGAGGACACTAGCACAGAACAAATTGGGAATCACACAACTGTGAAATCAATGAATCAATAGCGTCTGAAATAAAGAAACAACTGCAGAAAGGTATAGAGGAATTCAGACTGGAAGTAATAAAAGAAATCTCTGAATTAACAGCATTTGATCTAAAGAATCAAATGCAGAAACATATGGAAGAAATGCAATCCCACCCAGAACAAGTGCAGAGGACACTAGCTCAGCTGAAATCTATGAATTAATAGCGTCAGAAGTAAATAAGCAACAGCAGAAAGGTATAGAGAAACTCAGAGCAGAAATAATTTCTGAAATAAAAAAAAAAAACTCTAAATTCATAGCATGTGAAGCTATATGGAGAAACATATGGAGGAAACAGAATCTGAAAAAAAGCTGCAGTAAAAGAATTAATAACTGCCTCTAAAGAAGACATTGATAAAAAAAAAATAGAGGAGATTAGGAAAATGATGGATTCCTTGAATGAGCAATACAGGAAAGAAGCAGACTCAAGAAGCATGAAGCAGAGTCAAAGAGATACAGAGGAACTTAAAATCTCAATCACTAGCTTGCAAAGCCATTTCAGTGAAAGTGAAGACAGAGGTTCAGATCTTGAAGATGCTGGTGCAGCTAGTGAAAAGGTAAGAAAAGATCTCTTATAAACAACTAGAATGCAGGAAAAAATATTCATCACCCACAAGTCAATGGAAAAATGAACAATGTGAAGCTAATAGGCATAAATGAGAAAGTCAGTACAAATGACATTTAAAAATATGGGCAGAAGTAATAGCAGAAAACTTCCCAAATATGAGGAAACAATCTGACATCCAAGTAACTGAAGCATACAGAATGCCAAGTAATTTTAGCTCAGTTAAAAACATACCAAGACATATAATAGCCAAGATCCCAGAAATTCAACACAAGAATAATATGCTGAAAGCCACTAGAGAGAAGAAGCAGATCACATTGAAAGGAAAACCCATCAGAATTACAGCCGACTTCTCTTCACAAACCATGAAGAAAAGAAGAGCTTGGACCAGAGTACTTTAAGTCCTCCATGAAAACAAATTCCAGCCCAGACTACTATACCCTGCAAATCTTTCTTTCACGTTTGATGGAGAAGTGAAATACTTCCATGACGTGCTCGCTTCGGCAGCACATATACTAAAATTGGAATGATACAGAGAAGATTAGCATGGCCCCTGCGCAAGGATGGCATGCAAATTCTTGAAGCATTCCATATTTTGGAAAAAAAAAAAAACTTCCATGACAAAGAACAACTAAAGAATTTCATCATGACAAAGCCATCCCTACATAAGCTACAAAAAGGTGTTCTAGAGAGGGACCAAAATGACCAGACCTCCACAAATAACAGAAGCAACCAACTAATTAGGGCAAACAATTAAACACAGGAGAAAAAGGAGTAAATAATAGCAGTATATAACATATCAAGCTTAAGTCAATACACCTCAATTATAACCATTAATGTAGGGACCAGGGAGATGGCTCAGTGGAATAAGCACCTCCCTGGCAAGTGCAAGGGCCTGAGTTCAGTCCCCGGTTCCACCAAAAACAAGACAAAAACAAAACAAAAATAACCATCAATGTAAATGGACTCACTAAGAGAAATAGACTGGCACAGTGGATTAGGAAACAAAATCCAACAACATGCTGTATACAAGAAACACACTTAACTCATAAAGAAATTCATAGGCTGAAAGACAAAGGATAGAAAACAATACTACAGGTCCCAGCACATCAGGAAAAACCGGAGGTAGCAGTCCTGTTCTCAGACAGTCTCAACTTCAAACCACGAACGGTCAAGCAAAATAAAGAAGGCCACTATGTACTTGTTAGGGGAAAAATTCAAGAAGAAGAGTCAACACTCATAAATATCTATGCATTAAACACGGGAGCACCCAACTATATAAAACAAATCTTAATGGACATGAAAAATATAATATCCAATACCACACTCTTTAACAGTAGACCATAACACTCCCTTATCCCAAAAAGATAGGTCAACCAGACAAAACGTTAGTAAAGAAGTAGCAGAGCTGAACAAGAGCTTGAAACAATGGACTTAGTGAACATATACAGAGTGTTGCACCCAAACACAGCTGAATATACATTTTTTTCAGCTGCACAAGGGTCATTTTCTAAAATAGACCATGCATTGGTCCATAGGTTATGCTTAAGTATATGCAAGAAAACAGAAATTATCCCATGCATATTATCTGACCACAGCTCAATGAAACTGGAAACAAATGACAAAAGAAACCAGAAAAACCCGCTAAGTACATGGAAATTAAACAATACCCTACTTAGCAATCAATGGGTAACAGATGAAATTAAACAAGAAATTCAACAATATCTACAATTCAATAAAAATTCCAGCACAACTTACCCTAATTTATGGGATGAGATGAAAGCAGTTCTCAGAGGGAAATTTATAGCTGTGAACTCACACATTACAAAAACAGAACGCGAACAAATAAACACCCTAATGCTGCACCTACAACAACTAGGAAAGGAAGAGCAAACCAAACCCAGAGCCAAAGAAGAGAAGTCATAAAAACTAGAGCAGAAATGAATTCAGTTGAGACAAAGAATACAGTTCAAAGATTTAACAAATCAAGAAGCTGGTTCTTTGGAAGATTAAATAAAATTGATAAGTCCCTAGCTAACCTCATCGAAAAGAGGAAAGAAAAAATTCAAATGCAAGCAATAAGGAATTAAAAGGGTGTAATCACCACAGACCCAGTAGAAATTCAGAAGATTATCAGTAGCAACTTTGAGAATCTTTACTCCCACAGAATAGAAGACACAGACAAAATGTACAGATTCCTAGAAAGGTACAAATTACCAAAACTGAATCAAGAAGACATAACCACTCTCAATAACCCAATAACAGCCAATGAAATACAAAATGTAATAAAAATCCTGACTACAAAAAAAGTCCAGGTCCTGATGGATTCATAGATGAGTTTTACAAGAAATTTATTGAAGATATATGCCCTATCCTCCTCAAACGCTTCAAGGAAATCGAAAAGGAAGCAATCATCCCAAAATCATTCCTGGAGGCAAGTATAATACTGATACCCAAACCAGGGAAAGATGCAGCTAAAAAAGAGAACTACAGGCCAATCTTCCTCATGAACATAGATGGAAAAATCCTCAATAAAATCCTAGCAAACAGAATACAGCAAATCATCAAGAAGATCATACACCATGACCAGGTAGGATTCACCCCAGGGATGCAAGGATGGTTCAATATTCAAAAATCTATAAATGTAATACACTATATCAATAGAATGAAAACTAAAAACCACATGATTGTCTCAACTGATGCCGAAAAAGCTTTTGACAAAGTCCAGCACTCATTCATGTTCAAAGTCTTACATAAAAATTGGAATAGAAGTCCTCTACTTCAATCTGATAAAAGCCATTTTTGAAAACAGCTAACATAATTCTAAATGGGGAAAATCTCAAATCTTTTACTGTCAGATCTGGTACAAGATAAGGATGTCCTCTTATCACCTCCCTCTATTCAATATAATTCTGTAATCATTAGCTAGAGCCATTAGATAAGAGAGAGAAATAAAAGGAATAAGAATAGGTAAAAAGTTAAATTATCACTATTAGCAGATGATATGATACTTTACTTGGTAGATCAAAAAAACTCCATCAAGAAGCCACTAGAATTAATACACAAATTTAATAGCATAACCAGATACAAAGTCAGTATACAAAAGTCAATAGCATTCCTCTACACAGATAACAAACACACCGAAGGGGAAATTATAGAAACAATACCTTTTACAACAGCACCAAGGAAAATAAAGTACCTTGGAATTCATTTAACTAAAGAAGTCAAAGATTATTTCAAGGAAAACTACAGTACTCTTAAAGAAGAGATTGTAGACAACTTCAGAAAAATGGAAAGATATTCCTTGCTCCTGGATGGGAAGAACCAATATGGTGAAGATGGCCATACTCCCAAAACTGCTGTACAGATTTAATGCAATCCCTATCAAAGTGACACCAACATATCTGAGATCTAGAGAAATCATTCCTAAAATTTATTTGGAACCAGAAAATACCTAGAATAACAAAGGCAGTCCTGGCCAACAAAGACAAAGCAGGAGGCATTACAATCCCTGACTTGAAATTATACTACAAAACTACTATGATAAAATCAACATGGTATTGGCAACAAAATAGACTTGAGGATTGGTGGAATAGATTAGAAGATGCTGAAGAGCCGGGCGTGGTGGTGCATGCCTGTAATCCCAGCACTGGGGAGGCTGAGGCAGGAGGATTGTTGTGAGTTCGAGACCAGCCTGAGCTACAAA
Source organism: Ctenomys sociabilis (assembly GCA_004027165.1). Taxonomy (NCBI): domain Eukaryota; kingdom Metazoa; phylum Chordata; class Mammalia; order Rodentia; family Ctenomyidae; genus Ctenomys; species Ctenomys sociabilis. The sequence goes on from PVKA01028105.1 coordinate 23,332, forward strand.
GTGAGCTTAAGGCCAGCCTGAACTGCACAGTGAGACCCTGTCTAAAAAAAGACAAAAAAAAAAAAAAAGAAGAAGATGCTGAAGAACACACTCAGCCACCTTTTCTTTGAAAAAGTTGCCAAACATACTCACTGGAAGAAAGATAGCCCTTTAACAAATGGTGCTGGAAAAACTTGCTGTCTACATGCTGAAAACAAAAACTTGGCCCAGATCTGTCACCCTGCACTAGGCTAAAGTCAAAATGGATTAAAGATCTAAACATTAAAACAGAAACACTAAATCTCCTAAAAGAGAAGTAGGAGGAACTCTTGAAGACATAGGGTAGGCAAAGAGTTCATGAAGAAATGTGTATGCACATAGGAAACATGAAAGAATTAGCTGGGACCACCTGTTATTGAGAAGCTTTTCCACGTCAAAAGAAATTATCAACAACATGAAAAGATAACCCACAATTTTGAAAACATCTTGACAAATAAGTATTCAGACAAAGGTCTGCTCTCTAGAATTTCTAAAGAAAACTGAAACACATTAGGGCCCCCAAATTTAAGGACCTAATCCGAAATGCACATCCAAGATGAACACACACAGAAGGTATAATTGTTTGCTTTATAATGTTACAGTGGGCTTTCCTTTCACCCATAGCTGGTCATTGGATTCTATGATTGGCATGAACATATGACTGACCTCTCTGTTTAATATTTTTAAATGAACACATTGGTATGTATAGGAATTTTGTTTTTATATATTTTCTCAACAGAAAAGAAAAAAATGTAGGGCCTGATTCATGGTTGCATTAATTGTTCTCTTCCTCATACTTTATTCCTAAACAATGTTTCTTCATCCCATATAGGAACTGAATACTAGCTTTGAAGAATGGGAAAAGTTGATGAGAGCTCCAAATCCAGGTGGCACAGAGACTGTTATGGGGTTGATTACTCGCATATTTAAACAAACAGCTATTGCTAAGGTACACCTTGCTAGGCCACCATGTATTTATATTCACATAAATTCTTTAATATGTTTTAATCAAGTAAGTTACTTATATACTACAATTTATTTTTGTTGTTAACATAACTCATAGATGACATAAGCACTTGCCTGGTAAGCACCAGGTCCTGAGTTATTAAGAATTGCCTTCTTAATAGTAGTTCTGATCAATGAAAAAGAGTATCTCCTTAGTTTAGGCCTTCAATTTGTTTTGTTTTCCAGTATCAAAACCAAAACAAAAGCAAAAACAAAATGACAAAATACAATTCTTATGGAAGAAATACAGATATATTCAAACATTCCTTTAAATACCCATATATTGATTATTTTCAATATACATGTGTTTTGATAGAGTAGAATGTATAAAACGTGTGTATTTATCTTTGTTACATAGGTATTCAACTTTGTTATCAGGTTTTTTTGCATGATTTTACTATTACTCCAAATGATTTTTTTAATTTTTCAGTTCTTTCACTGTTATTGTAGTATCCTAATTAGGTTGATGTGTGTATTATGTTCATCACATGATATTGCCAGCATGACAAACTTGTAAATACTTATTGTCATCCCTTTCAAATCTGAGATATTTTTTTCATGATATAAATTTTAAAGCACATATTATTAAGGTCTGTTATATGAATTGAAATTTGCCCTTTTAAAAGTCAAACTGGAAGACGCTTGGCAAATGTACAGTTAGATAACTTCTAAATAAACTATGGAAGATTTCTATCACACCAAAAAGGTTCCACCAAGTCCGGGCGTGGTGGCGCGCGCCTGTAATCCCAGCACTAGGGAGGCTGAGGCAGGAGGATTGCTGTGAGTTCGAGACCAGCCTGAGCTACAAAGTGAGCTTAAGGCCAGCCTGAACTGCATAGTGAGACCCTGCCTCAAAAAGACAAAAAAAAAAAAAAAAAAAAAAAAGGTTCCACCTATATTCTCAGCCTAGTTTATGAACTATTCTATTTATTTTATTTTATTTATTTTTACAAATTAAGGATGAAAGCTCAGGGTTTGTTTGGTTTGATTTGGTTGTTACAATTGTTCTTTGATACAGGTTTTCAGCTGTTGCAAAGACTGTGTAACCTTCATTAAATTTCCTTAACACCTTCATAAAAACTCAGTTGGTTATAGACATTTGGGTCTGTTTCTCAAATCTGTTCTTTTTCATTATTCTATATGTCTAACCTTATGTCACAGAAGAGTGATTTAGCATGGTTTAGATCTAGATGTCCCCCACAAACCTCATGAGTTTATAAGTGGAGCTGTATTTATTTAACTTTTTTTTTTTTTTTTTTTTTTTGTCTTTTTGAGACAGGGTCTCACTGTGCAGTTCAGGCTGGCCTTAAGCTCACTTTGTAGCTCAGGCTGGTCTCGAACTCACAACAATCCTCCTGCCTCAGCCTCCCTAGTGCTGGGATTGCAGGCCTGCGCCACCACGCCCGGCTTTATTTAACTTTTAAAGGTGATTGAGTTATGGGGGCAATATGGTAGACTTTCTATTAGGAGGTGAGTGGTTGAAAGAGGTGCATCACTAGGAACGTGACCTGAAGGTATATCTCATTTCCCACCTCCTCCCCTTTACTCTGCTCCTGGCAGAGATAAGCTGCTTTTCTGTGCTATGCCTCTGTTCCATGCTGAACCCTGCCTGGGAGCCACTTAGCTATGGACTAACACATGAGCCAAAATAAACCTTTTTCCCTTTATGTTGTAGGTGTTGGGTATTTTGTGCAGCAACTAAGAAAGTGACTAAGACCCTGTACCTTTCTAATAACTCTTGAAATTACAGAGTTCAATCTCTACTTTATCATTCCTCAAAGTCATCTTTCGTAACTTCTTTACTTTTCCACATAAACTTTAAAATCAGCTTCTCAAGCATGTGCAATTTCTGTTGGAATTGTACTAGATCTATACATTCATTTGGAAGAATTGCCTTCTTAATAGTAGTTCTGATCAATGAAAAAGAGTATCCCCTTTAGTTTAGGCCTTCAATTTCTTACTATGTTTTGTAGTTTTCTTGAATGCATTTTGTTAGATTTATTCCAAAGTCGTTCATGTCTCTTTTTGCTCTTATAATTAGTATTTTAAATTTAAATTTCCATTTTTTTGCTAAATATAGAATTACTAATGAATTTTCCTGTAGTGATCTGTTCTTTGATTTGGTGAACTCATTTTATTAGTTGTGGCTTTAGTTAATTCTGGCACACAGGATCATTTTGTCTGTACATAAATTCACTCATTTTTTCCTTATTATTTGCTTTTTTTCCTTTTATTTGCTTTTTCATATATTAAAGGATGAGTAGTATAATTGTGAATAGAATGACAGGACTAGCCGGGCGTGGTGGCGCAGGCCTGTAATCCCAGCACTCGGGAGGCTGAGGCAGGAGGATTGTTGTGAGTTCGAGACCAGCCTGAGCTACAAAGTGAGCTTAAGGCAAGCCTGAACTGCATAGTGAGACCCTGTCTCAAAAAGACAAAAAAAAAAAAAAAAAGAATGACAGGACTGAAAAACTTTACCTTGTAGCCCATCTCTGGTGACTTCATTGAATTCAGTCTTTAATCATTAATTAGGATGTTATTTTAAGTTTTTTCACGGATGACTCTTTTAGATGGAGATTTTTTTTTTCCTTTTCAAGTTTATTGAAAGGAAAGATAAAGAGAACATTTTCTTCTTTATTAGAGCAAGGGTTTGGGGCCGAGGAGATGGCTCAGTGGAATAAGCACCTCCCTGGCAAGTGCAAGTGCCTGAGTTCAACCCCCGGTTCTGTCAAAAAAAAAAAATAGAGCAAGGATTTAAGAGGTTTCTCCCATAAAATGGAGCAATAAAAACAAAACTGCTGAAATTCTAATACAGTTCCAAAGGCTGATCCTAGGCTAGGGATGGTAGACATTTTAGAGCTTCCAGTGACATAAGCACTGCTGCAACACGTGTGCCATCAGTTTACCAACCCTTTAGGCTGCATTATTCTTACTTGGTACCAGGAGATCCACAAATTTCCCTGCTTCCCACTAAGAACTTAGCACTAAGAACCTTCAAGACCAATCTACCACCAGGGAAAAAAATATATTTGTCAATAATGCAGACTTACAGGATGCTAAAGGACAAGAGTTACAAGAGGAATACTTAGAAAAAACTTAGCATAACAAAGTAAAAGCATCCTATTGCTGGATAGCTTAGAGTTCTGGTACACTACATGTAGATGTAATAAAAGAACCTGAACACAACTCAGTACTAACTATATTGACTTATCCCCTACATCTCTGTACTGTTACCCTAATAAAAGAAGCATGTCCAGTTTAAGGTGCAAATATCATTTATTTAGTCTGTACTGCTTTTCTATATATAATACCTAGCATTCACTGGAAATTGTGAAATCAACAACAACAACAAAAAAAAAAAAAGCCTAATTTATAGTCAAGAGAAAAAAAAAAAAACCAATGAAGCCAAATGTAAAAAGGATCCAGAGGGCTGGGGAGATGGCTCAGTGGAATAAGCGCTTCCCTGGCAAGCGCAAGGGCCTGAGTTCAATCCCCAGTTCCGCCAAAAAAAAATGTTACAAAAAGGATCCAGAATATAAAGCTACTAGAAAAGGACTTCAACTAGCTATAAGTAGTTTGTTAAAAGACTGAAAAAAGATTAAAAACAAAAAATTTATGAAAAGATGGAGAATTACTAAAAGTTATATGAAAATGTAAAACAGTTCAGAGATTGTATCGGTCACCTTTCCATTGCTGGAACAAAATAGTTGGCTCTGTGATTTAAAGGAGAGGCTTAGGGGCGGGGAGATGGCTCAGGAGAATATGCACTTGCCTGGTAAGCGCAGGGGCCTGAGTTCAATCCCTGGATCCAAGGCAGAAACTCCATGGCGGAAAGGCATGGTGGAGGGAAGGTGCTCAACTTACAGCATCTGGGTAGCAGTGAGCAGGGAAGAACTCCTGCCAGAGGAAGGTACCCAGGCCTAGGTATGGTTCTCATGCCATGCTCCTGTGACCCATCCAGACCACCCAGATTTGCTGCTTCTAGGCATCTTTCAAGATAATGATGTGAACAGTGTTTAGCCACTACAAAGGTAATAGTGGAAAGAAAATAATACTTCCAAGTGCTATTTCTGGTTTAAAGCCATCCATACAGGGACTCTCTGTCAGTGGTGGCTGTCAGGTATTATGTCTTTGTGATGAGAAAGTGTCTGAATCAAGCTAGGTAGAGGGACACTGTGGAGACACTAGCTGTATTTGAGAGGTTTAAGGAACAAGTGAAGTTTGGAATGCATTGGAAGCTATTTCAATTGTGAGAATGATAGGATAAGTTTAAATTTAGTTTGTCTGGAAGAATTCTCAGGCATATCTGAGTGTTTCATATTGTGTATGCTTATGTAAACTGAATAATTATAGAGAAATAGCTTCAAATTATAGCAAAAAAAGATAACAGAGATAAAATATAGTTTTAAAATGTCTTAGATATTTATCCCAGAGAAACGGAAACAAAAGCTTATACTTTTACAGAAACTTTTTATGATATTGAAAAATATTTCAAACAAATTGGAGGAAGGTGTACTGTGTAATAGAGCACTTACCTAGCATGTGTGAGGTTGTGAATACAACAAAAGAAAATTATAGTATTTTCATACAATGAAATATTCCTTATAGTGAATGAAACCATACTGATAAGTGTAACAGACTGAATAAATCTCAAAATTACTTATTTATTTTTTCATTTTATATATTTGGTACAGGTTCTCACTACGCAGCTCTGACTCTATAGCAATCCTCTTTTCAGCCTCCCCAGTGCTGGGATTATAGGGATCACCACCATGCTCTTCTCAGTGGATGGCTCAGGACACCTGGGGGAAGTTTCAGTGTGGTATGTGATAATGATCATTACTATTTCTTATCTAACCATAATACATTGATAAAAACGTGAAAATGACATTAATTTGTGATTTATCCATCACCATAATAATTTTGATGTCATTTTCATGTTTTTATGAATGTTATAATGCTTAGATAAGAAATGATCAGTAAGAATGGACAAGAGCCACATACACTGATATATACCTTTAACCCCAGGTACTAAAGAGAATGAGATAGGAGAATCACAAGTTTGAGGCTAGTCTGACAAACTTAATGACAACCTATCTCAGAAAAAAATAAGAATAAAGGGTAGAAGAGAGAAAAAATGGAGTTTGCAGAAGATCTTTATATTGTCTTTACAACATCATATGTCTACAATTATTTTAAAATTATACACTATTAATGTATAAATACAGTAGACTCAGTGAAGTTATAACATAGACAATTCTCAATCCAAAAAAGGTAGGAAAGAAAAAAAAAGGAACCAAAAACTCAAATAAAAAATGATGATAAATTTAAACTGATTTGTATCAATAATTACATTAAATTGAATTATCTAAACCCACCACTTCAAAAACACAAATATACA
>PVKA01028106.1:9208-29863 GCA_004027165.1 Ctenomys sociabilis
AAAAAAAAAAAAAAAAAAAAAAAAAAAAAAAAAAAAAAAAAAAAAAAAAAAAAAAAAAAAAAAAAAAAAAAAAAAAAAAAAAAAAAAAAAAAAAAAAAAAAAAAAAAAAAAAAAAAAAAAAAAAAAGAAAGAAAGAAAGAAAGAAAGAAGAGAGAGAAAGAAGAGAGAGAAAGAAAGAAAAATTCTAACAATACAACATACAGCTGTATCACACCAATCAGTCTTATAGGTTAAAAGAGGGATATTCTAATCATTGGTCCTTGTTTGCAAATATACAAAAGGAGCTCAGAATTGAAGACTTAAACACAATAAAATAAACAAGTGCAACTAAGAAGCAGAGTTAGGGTTCCAACATTTATGCCTCACAGTTAGTATGAGCTGAAGGAGAGGCATGGAACAGAGAGCAATCTAGGCCCAAAGTAGAAGCAGAGAGATCCTCTTGTTGCTTATTTGCTGTGCTTTCATTGCCCCTTGCCTATGCCCTGCTTCTGAGTCTTTGGTTTTATATTAATGTTCATTGTACTGACACCCTGGGTCTTCATATGTCCGGTCACTTCTTGGGTCCCACAGTAGTCTCCTGTTCAGGATCTTTCCATGTGTAGGCTAATCTGCCCTTGGGTGTCCTACCACCACCACAAACTTACACAAAGCTCCAGGTCCATTTCTTCTCATAAAAGTCACTTGTGATTCTAACTGGTTTTTTTTTTTTTTTGGCCGAACCAGGGATTGAACTCAGGCCCTTGCACTTGCCAGGGAAGCACTTATTCTACTGAGCTATCTACCCAGCCTGCTATAATTGTTGTCTTGTGAATGTCTCTCCATCTCACTGAGATTTTCTTTCACTTTTCCTTCTCCTTCATTTGTCTAGCAAATATCAACATATCATTTCTTTTTTTTGAAACTTCTTTGAAACTTACTTTTAGATTCAACCAGTGCTGTCTGTTCTCACAGTCAACTGTTGGTTCAAATCTCAAACATATCATAGCCTAGAACTCACCGTCTATTCTTTTGTCCAACTAACTTGCTCATAAATAACTTTTTCCTCCGGTGTCAAATCATGGGGGATTCCTCCTGCACAAGCTGCTTTTAGCCTTTCAGATTCTTTCCTCAGTCACAAGTGTAACACTATGTTTCCATTTGTGTGTTGTGTGAAGCTGCACTGTGTGCCTGCACGATGCGCAGGATGGGGCCCAGCACATAGCATGCGCTGCGAGCATGTGCTTCCCTCTGTCACCACCTTCTGCATTCAAGTCTTGGCTCTTTAGGGCAGCAACTGCTTTGTTCTTTTCTTGGGACGAAGCCATTTTCTCTTTACTCCTCACACTTTCTTCTCACGGTCTTCTCGGCATTCTGATTACTTGGTATGTCTTTAGCCACATGTGGGCTAATTCCTCCTTGAGCCATTCTGCTGCTTAAACTACAGAAATGTGGTTTTAACTTTTGTTTTGCTCTCCCCAACATTTGTATACTTTTAGTTTCACAGAATTCATTTAACACCCTTTAAATGGATGGATTTGCAAATATAAATTATAAACTTTTAAATTTACTGTTTTGTGAAAACTTTGGACATGTTTTCATAGAGCCTCATGGCCCCCTCTGTGCAGGAGGAATCTCCCATGACCTGACAACTAATGCACAAATGTTGGTTGGAACTGAGTGTTAGAGGAACAAGAGGACAAAAATGAGAATAAAAGATGTAAAACTGACAGAAACAGAGGAATGTAAGGAAAGAATATTAAAACATGTTGAGCAGTACCAGTGCCACATTCTAATGAACAACCTGAAATATAAGGCATTATTGCACATCTATTATATTATATATCATAAATCTATTATAATATAGATCTATCATGTCTAATTTATTATCAATGTAATATAGCACATATTGGAAAAGACACATTAAATATAAAAGTTTATTTTACTTATGAACGCATATTTGGCTAACATCAACCCAGGTATATAGCAATCCTAGGAGTCTTAGAGTAACTCTTGCTCTGATTCAAGGCCTGGTTGTCTGGGACACTAGGACTCTCCAGATGTGTGGCAGAATAACACGCCTTCTTGATTCCTTTGCTCTGTGGTTATAAGTTAGAATGAACATAACAAAGTGAAATTCTTCTTAAAATTCATATGATGAAACTCTGATGCCTATTGTAAACATATTTGGAACAAGGGGGTCATTAAGCTCAAATTGAATCATAAGGGCGGCGTATCAATTGAACAGAATCAGTGTCTTTATAAAAAGATGCATCAGACAGCATACACTTGCTACCTCTTCCACATGAGGATGTGGTAGGAAGGCAACCTCTACCAGCCAGGAAGAGGGTTCTCAATGGGCTTCACTGGTGCAGCACTTAGCTTTTGACATAGGACTCCAGAATGATGAGAATATGGACTTCTGTGGGTTAGGTATCCAGTCTAGCTGAGTCTGTGATGGCAGCTAGGGCTGACTAATACAAGGGAGAGTCAGAGTTCCCAGCTTTGTTACATGCCAAAGCTTGCCTTATCTCTTTCTTGTTTCAAAGCCTACTAAAGACTCAGTTTATCTTGCCACAATTTCATTTCACTTTTTCATAAGCAGAAATCATCAAAACAGACTTTGCTTTTATGTTTTTGAGGTCTATCTTCTAAATTTTGTGCAAGTAATTCAGCAGTATTTGATTATCTCTACGATGCTCTCAAATAAAGTGCTATTATTATTGTTATTTTACATATTTTGTCCAGATTCTTTGCTTATTCTCAATATTAGTGTGAGCAGTTTACTCAGATTATAAATATTAGGAGGAAGCTTGCCTTTGCCTTTTTGCAGATGCAGAAATTGAAGTTCAGAGAGAGTTATCCACTCAGAAGACCCAGTAGAATTTGGCTTTTTTAAAAAAATAATTCTGCTTTGATACCAACTCATTTGGTGAAATTTGACTAGAAGGTTACTGTACTCTGTGAAAACAGCAGGTCTCAATTTTTTATTGGCTTATTGAATTCCTTGCCCTTCCTTTATTTACTATGTCTCTGCTCTACCAACATTAGTTAGGCAAGAGGTGAAAGAGAAAATTAATGAAGGCTGCTGCTATTGTTGACTTCCTACACTGTGCATCCAAGAGATCTGGATTTTTAAAATCATGTACCCAGGTGGTAAAATAATGAAGGTTATCCCCAAAGAAGCACTTATGCAATGTCGCCTTATTAATCCTCACAACACCATTGTGATGTTTCTATTCTATAGTAGTTGCAGTTTCCAGTAGGAAAGGAATAACTTGACTAGAATCTTTATTTTACAGGTACTATGTTTGGACTCCCTGACTCCCATTTACTTGTCTGAGCTGCATTTTTGCGTTGCTGACTTGGTAATTTGGGCAGTATATGAGCTTGCTAGGATCCCCACAACACAATGCCACACCCCGGGTGACTTTCTATAACAGAAGCTTTGTTTTTACACCTTTGGAGGATGAAAGTCTAAGATGCAGGTGCCAGCAATTTAATTTCTTTGGCTGCCTCCCTGTCTCATAGATGAGCCTCTTTTTTAACTGTATCCTCGCATGATTGTCCTGTTGCCTGTGTAGTCTACAACCTCATTTTGTCTTTGAATAAGGACTGGCCATATTGCATTAGGACTCTCCCAAATGATTCATTTTTACCTTGGTTACTCTTTTCAGGGTCAAATTCCATAGTATTGGGGGCTAGGGCTTCTACAAATAAATTTAGGGAGATACAATTTAGCCATAGTATTTAATAGGCCTTTGAAAAGGAAGGGTATATGTAAACATTCTCTAAGAATACTGTAGAATGTAAACAGAAGGAGTGAAAAGAATGTTTTAATTTTTCTTTTTTTATGTATTTTAGGGAATGGACTACAGGGTGTTCAGAGTCTCACTACTAGATCAGATTCGTAGTGATTCTCCCGTTTACAGCTTCCCAAGTGCTGGGATTACAGGTGTGTGCCACCATGCCCAGTCTCAATGGCAGTCTCAGCACTGGCATAAACATTTCTCATAGCTTGATACAAAATGAAAAATCAAATTAAATAACAAACTCAATAAAGTCATCCTAACATTATAATATTTGATAAACGTAGCTGTGATAATTATGATAAGAACCTTCTCTTTCACATATGTGGAGAATTATCCTGATTGTTCACTACTATACTTTAGTAGTAAACAAGTGGCTGAATTGTAAACCATGCTGTATGCTTTTAAGTGCTTTTTGCTTTGAAACTAAAGAAGTATACTCTTTAATAAGAATTTCTCCAACTCTAATGAGACCAGGCATGTCATTAAAGACTGAAGAAATCTACCCAAGCCAGATAGTTTTCATACTTCTAAAAAGAATAAATAAAATATTTTCCCCAAAGCATAGTACAATCATGCCTCCTCTTTAAATCTACCTATTTGCTGAGTATTGGCATGCCTTTATCCCTGACTTTCCTGAGTTTTGATAGGAAGTTTACATGCACCAAAGCTTGCAGCAGTAGGAAGCTCACATTGCCTTTCACTGGCTTCATTTAGAGTGGCAAATTAAATATTTTGCTAGGAAAACTGGGAAGATCATGATGGACAACATGGTTACCTCATCATGTAGCAAGAAAAATGATGGCTGTAGTAGGTAACAGCAATTCTAAAGAGAAATTTGATAGTTACATACAAGGGAAAAAGTGAGATTGCATGAAATGTAATAACCAAACATTTTCTACAGCCGGAGTCCAAGAAGATTACATGTTTTCCAGTATTGCTTGGTATGATGGACTATGCCAGTGCAGGGACTCACAGTGTGATGCAGGGTTAAGTGGAAAATTACCGTGATTGGTGACTGTCTTGTTACTGTGTCACGCAATTTCCCCTTTCATTTCTATTGTCGAAGCTGAGCCATTTCACTTTCTTAGAGACCTTTGTGTTGCCACAGAACATGTCAGAGTTCAGACAAAGAACTGTCTAATTGGGGCTAGGGAGGTGGCTCAGTGGAATAAGTGCGCTTCCCTGGCAAGCACAAGGGCCTGAGTTCAATCCCCGGCTCTGCCAAAAAAAAAAAAAAAAAAAAAAGAAAGAAAGAACTGTCTAATGACTACTGTCTTAGTTCCTCTTCTCTCATTGCTGGGACAAATACCCAACACCCAAAGTGAAGGAACAAGAGGTTTATTTAGCTCACAGTTACTGGAGGTTTCAGTCCATATTCAGTTGGGTCCAGGGCAGAGCAGCACAAGCAGAGAACAACCTTTTGTGGTGGCGGCAGAGAGCAAGAGCACAAGGGAGAGGTAGCAGCTGCCCAAGCAGCTAACTTCTCTTCCCACCTTACATGGCAATGCAAATTACCTGCCCCAGGCCAGGTGCAACATCCACACCCACATTAATCAATCACAAACTCCAGAAGCCACCCCAAGACTGCATGAGGCTTTGGGGGGACACCTATGCACAAACCATAACAACTACCTAAAGAAACAAATATGGGTAAAGATGACTTTGTTCCCAGATAAGGCTTTGGGAATAAGATGAAATTGGTGCTTGTTTGAATATTAAAGTGGGAGCAGGTGAACATTCACAAATGGGAGCAGAGAGGTAGCTGGGGAGACCACTTGGGACTACGCAGGTCCGAAGCAATTTGCTATCGAGTGCAAGCCAATGGGGGTGGTGCTTTATAGTCCACCATCAGGAAGGATGGTTCCATAGGAAGCTAAGACTAATCATTTTCTTCCTTTTTTTTTTTTTGGCAGTACTGGGATTGAACTCAGGACCTTGCATTTGCCAGGCAAACACTTATTCTACTGAGCTATCTTCCCGACCCTCTTCCTTTTATGTAGTGAAATATTTAATCTGGCATTATAGAAACCAGTGATGGTTTTATTAAACAGGAGTACTGTTAATTTCAACATAAAGCAGTACAGTAACAAGAAGTGCCTAAAATATAATAATTTCAATATAGCTGTGTTCAAATAACATCTAGAGCAAAAGTTAAAGAAGTGGGAGTGGTAGAGGGGAGCAATCTGGGTTCATTTTATTTTCTGCTACTTACTAGTTCTGATACTGTGTGTAACTCTTTCATTCACCCCTTCTGATGTTCAGTTTTCTGGCTGTATCATGAAAATAATATCATATCTTCCCCATTATTAACACTAGAATATTATGTGAATCATTTAGTTTTGTAAAAAGAGGGAGATGGATAGATGAAGATCTTAAAGATTTCTAGTTTCTGTCTTGTTGGAAATAATTTTCCAGAACATTTGAAATAAGTCTTGGACTTTTATAAATCTTGACTGAGGCATGTTTCAGAAGCCCTGCTTTGGTCATATGAGGTATATTCTCTTCCCAGAGTCTGGATTCCTCTTCTTTGTCCTAGCTGGAAGCCTGGGCTGACACCTGGGAGTCCCTAATGACAGAGCGGAGCACTGCAGTATGGGAGATCTTCAGCTCCTAAAGAAGCTCCTTGCAAGTCACTGCAGGGGAGGCGGGGCTCAAGGGTGCGCATGTGGGCAGCGAGAGCAGTTGAAATACTGGGGTAACAGAGCCGTGTAAGGGGAATTTCAGTACTGATCAGATATTTAGCCAATTGCACATTTTCTGATAAAAAATGATAGGTATGTATTATGAGGTAGAATTCAAAAATCCAGACAAAAATATAAAATAAACTTTGTGTTTAGAGAGAATGGAATATAAGGCCATTCACCCCAGTAGGAAGGTGAAGGAAGAAAGTGGTAGAGGAAAAGTGTTAGCTTTGCCACGGTCGGCACCGGAAGCGGCGACTCCCACCGTGGAGGATTCCTCTCAGATTGGCCGAACTTGTAGGAGACATGTATTAAAGAACTAAAACATCGTTGCCTATTTTATTTTTCTAGTGAAAATGCGGTAGTTTTATTTCCAATTGTGCTTTTAAGACCTTAAGTGTTTTGCTTATTGTCGTTAATTACTGGTCTTTATTAATTTAATGGTCATGCTGTTGCTGTTTTCTGTTTTCTGTTTCTCATACTCAACCTTCTCTTCCTTTTAAGTAATTAAATCATTATCCTATACATGAGAACTATGTAGTTGACCAGAAAAGGGTATTTTAGACAACTTTTGTCTGTTATTGTACATTTTATGAATTTTAGATAAATTTTAGTTGAATAAGAAAAATTTTTCAGCATTCACGATTTTCTTAAATTTAGTATTTTTCTGGGATGGCAAAGAAAACAAAAACCAATGTCTATCCTTTTGACTTTGCACTTTAGATTATATTTTAACAACGTGTTTTCTTATATTTGAACAATGATCCAAATAAGCTATTTTTTTTAATGTAGCCATGATTTCTGTATCCTTTTCTTAAGGGGCTGACGTTAATGGTTGTGTACAAATTGTTTATAGGCAATGTTAGCAAATTCTAGCCTGTGGGTCCAATGTGGTATGTAGCTCGTTTGTTCAGTTCAAGAATTAAAAATGACTTTTACGTTTTAAAATGTTGAAAGAAAAAATTGCTACAGAATTATTTTTGTTTTGCTACAGAAATTGTATATGACCTTAAACATAAACGTATTTACTATTTGGATGTTTATAGAAACCATTTTTGATCGTTGGTCTGAAAACTTATATGACACATTATTTTACAATTCTCATTAGTGGTCTCTCACTCTATGAGCCGTCCAAAACTAAAAGTGATTTGATTTTCCAGCCCTTTCACAAAATATGGTTTGGTTTGACAAGCAAACAAACATGATAAGTCATTAGGCATTGAAAAAAGTTACTGTGTCTTTTCCTGGTCGTCTCATGGCTTGTTGGGGTAGGATTTCTTCTCTCCCTGACCTACTCGAATTCACCTACATTGGTTAAGCATAAAGGGAATCTTGCTCTCTGGAACCATGAGCCCCATTAGTGCACAGTTAAGGAAAACAAGAGGACTGAAGCTTGGCAGACTTGGTGCTCTACGGGGGGAAATCCTATCACAGTGAGAAAGAAGACATAAAAGAAGCTTAGTAATGAGCCAGTTAGAGGAAAATTTTCTGGCTTTTAGAATAGAGATAGAGAAGGGCAATTTGTGTGCTGGGGATATGTATTCTGCTACTAGTCTGGCTGTTTCCTTATATGGAAATGAACATGTGAGAAACGCTATTTTTTTTTTTCCTTCAGGAAAACAGGAAACTGATTTTCAGTTATTTTCCTTCTCTCTCTCTCTTTTTATTTTTCCTAATCAGTGCTGATTTATCCTTACAGTTAAGAACACAGGGTCCTGCAGATGCTGGCCACAGCTAGGTGAACTGTATTTGTACCACTGCATACAGGAAAATTCTTTCCATTAACTAGAGAGAAAAAAAGTCCTTCCCAAAGCCGAGGCAGTAACTAAAGAGAATGTGAGCTTGAACAAGGCCACTTTAAAGCACACACAGAAAAAGATCAGTAATATTGTCAACTCTCATCAGACCTCAGATCTGTGTGGGTTTTTTTCTTTTTCTTTTCTTCTTGGGTTTATCTAATAGTGTCCTTTGTTTTCAATAACCTACAAGAAATTTCATGTATGTATGCTATTAATTATTAGGTCTTAGTCGTGAGTTGGTTACATCTCAGCTCACTTCATTTGCAATGCTATTACCTGCCTGACTCTATTTTAGTTCATATAAGGTTTAATGTGAAAACAAAGAAATAAAGGATTCAAGCAAGAGTTTTTACACAGACACACCGTCTTGACAGGTTACTTTAAAAATCCCTTAGGACACTGTGGGAATGTACCAACCACCACAAAGTCATCCCTGGGATATTTACTCTAGTCTAGCTCCGGAGGATTCTTGGTTGTCACATGGCCTTGTTTTCTCACTCAGGGGCCACTTCCCAGGGTGCTGACCGCAGCCCCACAGCTGACCTTTAGATGGACAGTCACGCCCACTTCCTGACTGCCCACTCACAAGATCTTTGATCCTCCTTTTAAGAAAGCAAATCTCGGAATGGATGACGGTCAGAGGAAGCTGGGAAGAGCGAAAGAGATTGGACCCAAATAAAAAGATGAAGCAATTTAGATTAATTTAAAGCTGCATATTCGGACCTGTTTCATTTACTTCTCAGTGAACATTTCAGTGTGGGGGACATCGTTACAAAGTGTATGCCTAGGAGATCAGTGATTCATTTTGGACCTAACTAAAATATATTTATCTTCCAAGTATTACGGGCAGAATGGAGCAAGCAAATCCAAGAGGAAAAGATATAAATTGAAGAATAATTTTAACTTATTTCAAATGAATTTAAGGTAACACTTTTAAATGACCCTACCACTTTTATTTTAATAACAAAACGTGGTGATGGGTACCTATCATCTTCTATAGTTTGTGTCCCTCAAAAAGCTTGTGTTGGAAATTTCAACTCCAATGCAATACATAAAAGATGAAAGATGAGATTCCCTTAGAGGACTTTAAAACAAGAGAAATTCATCCTCATGAGCAGGTTAATGCCAAATGCCAGAAGGATTGAGGGGCAAGTCTGGGCTTTGGCCATGTTGGCTGTCTTTGTCTCTGTCTCTCATCTGTCTGCTCACAGTGGCACCTTGCCCTTCTGCATTCTACTCTGGATTGATGGAATGTCCTCACCAGATGTTGGTTCTTTGACCTTGGACTCCAGCTTCCAAAACTGTGAGAAATAAAATTTATTTTCATTATAAACTAAAGGGTATCAGGCATTCTGCTCCAGTACCACAAAACCAACTATGATGACATCTGTACAGCACGAGTGATACAGGAAGACATGCATCACAGAAGACAGGCGACTGCTATGCAATCAAGTGCCCCATCTGTCAAGAAGGTGGTGCGCTGAGGCATCAGAGACACTGATTCTTTGGGCCAGCTGCAGCGGTCCGTCATGGATGCTCCCTTGGGCAGCACTTACAGCAGGAGCAAAGCAGGTGGCAGATTCTGGGGACCAAGGGTGCCTAGTTTACACCACCCACAGTGCACCCACTCCAGGGCAGGTGCCTGGGATCAGGGAAACCAAATAATGCAGTGTCGGATGCTGTCTCTGTTTAACATTTTATAGTTTTATCATCATTTTTTGTCTTGATTTTGACCTTCACAATTACATTGTAGTAGGTATATTTACTGATTATTGTGGTACCTCCACAAATTCTATGTTCAAGGTGCTCAACTCAGTCACCTCGCCCAGTAGCTGTCCTGCAGGAAGCTTAAAGCATATAGTAAGGGAGTCCCTTCCTTAAAAGAATATCAAGGGATGTAATTCTAGCTGGTTGGCTGTTTAGTGGCTTAATACACCACACCATATTTCAGATGTGCTCAGATACTCAAATAGGCAGGGAAGCTTTTTCCCTTTATTTTATGTATTTATTTATTTTTGGTGGAACTGGGGATTGATCTCTGGTCCTTGCGCTTATCAGGGAAGTGCTTATTCCACTGAGCCATCTCCCCTGGCTGCAAGATTTTTTTTTTTTTTGTGGAACCAGGGTTTGAACTCAGGCCCTTGGGCCTGGCCCTCTTTTTTCCCTTTATTTTAGTCATTTGTTGGTTTTCTCTTGTTAAAAGGAAAAATCCAGAACAACAGAAGCATCAGAAATGGTAAAAAGTGAAGGTCAAACATACTACCAAATAGTCTTCAGAATCAAGTTGTGATTGAAACAAACATTCGGTATGTCTTGATCTTCCCTAATTAAGATTCACAAATATCAGAATGAATAGAAATATCTAGAGAAGTTGAATTTGTGGATCTTGAAGCATGAATGTTCCACTAGGTCTTCAGGCTGGGTCCGTGAGGAGGACAGCCTGTTCTTGGACATGTGTATGCCTGCCTATGGAATTCTCAACACATTCCAGGAAAATCCAGTCCTAACTGGCCTGGTTGTTTACTCTGAAAAGAGCATATTTGCACCTCGTTTTTCTTCTCTTTGGTTTGTTTACATTGAAGCAAAACATTCTCACGCAGGAAGAGACTAGACACTCTCTCAGTGCAGGGAGTTTGCTCCTTGCAGTGTCAGGAACTTAATGTCTGCAAAGATAATTACCAGGAGATCGTGAACCAGTCCTTCAGCCTCCCTATCTGTATCTCTGACCTTTGCCATGAGCAGGCTGCCTCCACAGACATGTACAAGATATGCAAATGTTACAGTCTAACTTTAGTAGTGTTGTTAACTTGTTTTCTTTTTCATTTCTTGTGTATGTGGTACAGAGTATCATTACATAGCTCAGATTCACAGTGATCCTCCTGTTTTCAGCCTCCCTGGTGCTGGGATTACAGACGGACGTAAGCCACCATACCAGGTCTCTGAAGCTGGTTCAGCACACCCAGGGGCAGCACAGCAGATGGTTTGTGGGTGATTGAATCCTGGTCCCTGAGTTTGCCTAAGTAGGCACTTATTCGCTGAGCTATCTCACTGGTCCAGTATATAGGATTCTAAAAACTTAGTTGAAATAATATTTTGGATACAATTGATTATATTATATGTTTTATTAAATGTATTTCATCTGTTTCTTTTTGCCTTGTTAAATAATACTAGTAGGTTAAAAACTAATCTATCTCCCTCCCTCTCTCTATATCTATATATCTATATATCTATATATCTATATCTCTATCTATCTATCTATCTATCTATCTATCTATCTATCTATCTACTATTTCCCATGAAGTGGTGGTCTAGACTCTTGGGAAGTAAACACTGTGGAGAAACTGATATGTTTTGTGCATCTCTAGTGCTTTGAAGTATGTTAGAAGCAGCATTAGTTTACACAGCCCCATGAAGAGAGTAGGAAATGCCTTTACTAGAATCTCAAGGAGAATGGCATCGCAGGATGTGGGCACCTTTACTATGACTCATAAGTTGGAGAAAACACTAGGTGATGCTCCACAGGGTAAAACATGCAGGGTCAGCTGTTGCCCTTGTTACTCATTCTTCCTCGGTGTTAGTTTGAAAACAGAACAATCTTGACGGAGGTGTAGGGAGTGGTTGGATGTGGGGATTTAGGTGCAGGCGGTAATTTTCTTAGAAAGCCTACTAGAGAGGAGATTCTCAGCAAGGGTTTGCTTAATTGGTTTAAGAGGATATGAATTTAAAGTAAAATCTCATGTTGCAAAATTATTGCTGGCCAAATACAGGGGTTTAGATTCTCTTACAAGTCTCACCATTGATTAAGTGAACAGAATTCTCTTTTTCTAGTATTGCTTTAGCTATTAGCTATTACACCCAGAGGTATGCATACACATTCCTTTCTTTTTGCCCTTTGAGGACCAGAAACAAAACTTTCAGCATACCGCAAGTTATCATATGTAAAGACCTCTCACTTTTATTGGAATGGTCTGTGAAATAACCTAACTGAAAAGGTCTTGTGTAAAATGACTGTAGGACATGCATCTCGAATGTGCCCTTTACAAAACTCCGATATCATAATGTAATAAGGCCTCCAGCAGAGCTACTAGCTTTATGATGCACAGTAATGCAGTCTAGTGTGGCTTTGGTGCACCACTGATTTTGACAAGATGGTAAAATGAACAGTTGATAAGAAGCTGCTTGAAAGATATGACCCCTCTGTTGGTCTGCGTGAACATGTGAGGCCTTTGTGTTGTTCTCATTAGTTTGAAATTGAATTAGTAACCAACCAGTATGCTGTCTAACACCTCCTCTGTGACTATTACTAATGGTTTAGGGCTGGAGTCCTAATCATAAGTGTCAGTTTATTTTCTTCCCTATAAGATTCCTAACCTTATCTTCTTCAATAATTTCTGGATAGTCTTGTTCTCTTTTAAAAGGTGGGTCTGTATTTACCCCAAGAGGTGGTGAGTCACAATATGAGAGGCAGCTCCATGATTTGACGGTGGAACACTTTTCCTCACAGTGGATTTACTTAGAAAATGGACAACTTCAGATTCTTGGTAAAGAACTTCTGAACAAGCACAAATACTTCTGCAACCCATAATTGCTAGTTTGGGTCATTTAAAAAAAGCATGGCATTTTGTGGATTAGATTTCAAACTTTGATGCCCCTACCCCCACCGAATCCAGCACTCTTATAAATACAACATAAATGTTCATACACTATAATTATTGTGGTCAATTATGCTAAACCAAGCACATAGTTTTTCCTCAAACATTTTCATAAGCAAGGAAAAAGTTGCCTTCATGACTCATTTTTAGAGATGAACTAACAAGGGTCATTTGAGAGCTGGCTCACTATATTTTTCTTCTACATTTAAGATGTGTTTTTATATATTGAAAAGAATCTAAATTAACTCTATTATCTTGATTGGAACCAGATGAAAAAAAGCCAGTGTTTTTAAATTTTGAGGATATTTTGATACTGAGTTGTTTCTTATTTATTGATACAGCATATGATCAGATAATTTCTAATGTAATGTTATTTGTTGTTGCAAGCTTTATGGCAATGTGATTTAAGAAACAAACACTTAATGGTGAGACTTGTAAGAGAATCTAAACCCCTAATTTAATGATTTTTTCAAAAGTAAATTTGCACAGCAGGATAATGATTAACACTGTCCCGTTTTAGAACATTTCCATTTCCTACAAGTTTCCTCATGACTGTGTGTAGTTCATCGTCCCCTCCCACTGCTCAGCAATTATTGATTTGTTTCCTCTTTATAAATTTGCCTTTCCTGAAGGCATTTAATCACTTACTAATTAAGCTTCTTGTGCCTGACTTCTTGGGGGGGGGTCAGTTATACTGCAGCCTGCATCAGTAGTGCCGCTTGTTTTATTGTTAAATAGTATTGCTGCCTGGATTTCCACTTTTATTTAATTCATTTTCCACCTGATGGACATTTGCATTATTTCCAGTTTGGGGGCATGCTGAATGATGCTGCTGAGAACATTTGTCCTTGTGTTTTTGTGTGGACATATGTGTTAATTTCTCCTGTACAGATTTTTAGCAATTAAATTGCTATGTTGTATTCTACATTTATGTTTAACTGCTTAAGAAGCTACTAAATGTTTATTGAAGTGGCCAAGGCATTGTATTAGGGTCATGTATGAGGACTCTCATTTCTTCCTATCCTCATCACTTATTTTTTGTTTTTGTTTTGATTTTTGTTTTCAGGAATCGAACTCAGGACTTTGTGCTTTGCCAGGCAGGTGCTATGTAGCTGATTTATATCCCTGGCATCTGATATTGTTTCTTTTTGATTGTAACAATTTGAGTACATAATATATATTTTTGTTTTTTCTTAATAATAAATGAATATCTTTTCATGTTCTTAATTATTTGTGTATCTTTAATGATGTGACTTATAATCTGTTGCTTTTCTGACAGTTGGGGTACTCTTCTTATTAACTATTATACCTACATTTGGATATGTAGTCATTATCAAATATGACTTAAAACATTTTCCATTGGTTTACAGCTTGCTTTTTTATTTAAAAAAGTAATATTATAATTTTAATTTTGACAAAAGCAAAAGCTTAGATTTTGGTGAATTTCAGTTGGTTGCTTGTTTCTTTTATGAAGCATCTCGGTAACAGCCTCCTCCTCTGTTTTCTCTAGAAACTTTCTACCTTATTTGTTCACACTTACATCCACGCTCAGCTCTGAGGTAGCCTTTGCATACTGTGCAGAACAGTCTTTGTCTGCTTGAGCTACTATGACTGAGTGCTTACGAGCACCAGAAAATCATTGCTCAGATTCCTGAGACTGACAAGTGCAAGGCGGTTGTCCCAGCAGACTCAGCGTGTGGTGAGGGCCTGCTTTCTGCTTCCACGATGGCTGTCTTCAACTTGTAACCTCGCACGAAGGCCGAGGGAGTCTCTGAGGGATGTTTTAAGAATGCAGTGATTTCTTTTCAAAGCACCCCTGCTTCTCTTAATGATTTCCAAAATCCTCACTTATCACACTGGGGCTTAGGTTGCAACATACATTTTGGGGAGATAAAACCCATAGCACGAAATGACATTTTTCTCAAATAGTATTCATACATTTGTTGGGGTGATGATGTAACCTTTTCCTGTACTTTATGGTTATGTTTTATTACATTAGTTGAATTGGATACCTGGACCAAATAAGATTCATTCCAGGATTGTCAGTTTAGTCCAATATTGAAAAATAATTGTATATTCTTGCATTTTATTTGCTTATGTTTCATTAATGATATTTTGGTCTATGTTCATGAAAAATGTTTGTGTAGTTTATTTATTTTTTCTTTGTGGTTGTATCTGTCACTATTGTCTAGGTTTTTATTTACTTGCTAGAGAACAGGATTTGTGGACTTCTCATTTAATGGACTTTGGAGGGCTAGGAGTTATGTCCTACCTGGAATGCAGTTTTACAGATGGGAAATTCATGAAATTCCGTGAGTTAAAGTAAAGAATGAGAGGAGCCGGGGAGACGGCTCAGTGGAATAAGCGCTTCCCAGGCAAGCACAAGGGTTTTAGTTCAATCCCTGGTTTCACCAAAAAAAAAAAAAAAAAAAAAAAAAAAAAAAAAAAAAAAAAAAAAAAAAAAAAAAAAGAAAAAGAAAAAGAAAAAAGAATAAAGAGTGAGAATCCAAGCAAATATTTGGGAGGGAAGAAGTTTACCATGGTAGAAAGTAAGGCGTTCATGGAGTGGACTCATTCTATCCTAACACCACATAGGAGCCAACTAAAGGCAAAACCATTTTGCTGTCATTGTTTTCATAGTGGTAGAACTTTTACAAGAAGGGAGACTCAGCAAAATTAAGCCCACATTTGATGGAATGAGTGGCAGCCAGCCACCGGTTCCACACTCCACTTCCTCTGATGACAGTCCAGCACCAGTGGCTTAATAGTGAGAACTTACTGCTCTTCACTTCTGATTTTTACTTCTGCGTCATATTATTTTATCAAAAATAGCTCTAAGTTATCCTTATCCAGGGCCTTCAAAGCTGTGTCAGTAACTATTAATGATTTGTGCTGAGTTAGCTCCTTCCTAGGTAAAATGTGAATCAGGCATTAGTACTCCTAGAGACTTTTCTCTTCATAGCTCAGTTATTTTCTTCACTGGAAAATAAATCCAAATATTTTTGTAGCAAATCTATAAAAGCTGTTTTAGGTGTGTGTTTACAGCGGGCAGAAGAAAGGCTTTCTTTCCTCTAAATTTTTTTTTTTTTTGGTGCTGGGTCTCACTATGCAGCCCACATTCATAGTGATCCTCCTGCTTTTTGCCTCCCTAGTGTTGGGATTACAGGTACGTGCCACCATGCCTGGACTGTAGGTTTTTTTTTTTGTTTGTTTGTTTGTTTGTTTGTTTCTGGCTTTCCTCTAAATTTATAATGGCTTAATCTCTAGAAATCTGAGAATATGCTAGTTTGTACAGAATGAGGAGCCAAAATGGCTAACCTGTTGAGTAAAATAGGGAAATTATCCTGGAACTTTTAGGGACATCCCATTTAACTCAAGAGCTCTTAGAAGTGGAAAAGGGTGGCAGAAAAGCAGGTCAGGGGGAAGCACTCACTCAAGACCTCAACTTGCCGTCGCTGGCGCTGAAGGTGAAAGAAGACCAGGAGCCAGGAAGCACAGCTGCTGGAAATTGGAAGCGCCACAGCCAAGGAAACAGGTTCTCCTGGCAAACCTCGTCAGTGGCTCAGTGACACTGTTGAGCTTATGCTACAACCCTGAGATGATAACTTCCTATTGCCTAAGCCACGAAGTTAAATGGATTTCATTGTGGCCCCAATAGGAAACCAATATACACTTTTCAAAAATAGGTCATTCCTTCTATATTTTCTCCCCTTGATGCATGCAGAGGGCCTTCTTGGGTCTCTTCTACCTACCTTGGT
Organism: Ctenomys sociabilis; assembly: GCA_004027165.1. Lineage (NCBI taxonomy): Eukaryota > Metazoa > Chordata > Mammalia > Rodentia > Ctenomyidae > Ctenomys > Ctenomys sociabilis. The sequence goes on from PVKA01028106.1 coordinate 25,887, forward strand.
GCCTACTAGGTGGTAGTGTAGAAGAAACTTTTCCCTACTTCTGGCATTTCTCCACTGTGAAAGGATCTTCCCTTAGCACAACCTTCTGTCCTTTTTCATTTTCTTTACATACTATCTTCCCAGGGTCTGCAGACAATCTCTCTGCTCAGTGTGTTTGGGGAAAGTCCCTGGGCCCTCCCAGGAAAGCAGCTCCTCTTTCGGAGTCTGTCTGTCTACAGGAAGCAGACATTGTGCTTCATCCTCTATGGCTAGGTGGCTAGATCTGATCAGCTCTGGATTACAATATCAAATAGTATGCAACCACATCTGCCTATGTAGCTTTTAGGGGAACAACTGCTGGATTATCTCTGAATGACTTGCAAGCTCAGAGGAGATGGTTGTTGGACTTAAAGGATCTCATCTTCAATATGAAAATAGTATCTTTCCACGCCTGATCTTCCATCCAATTTTCTTCCCGTGGACATCTGGCCAGTTTTCTAGGCCTAAAATTTGGGCTGTGGTGTTTATCCCTTCCTTTTGATGATCTCAGATTATCTTTAATACATTTCAAGTTCAGCTATTTTCTTCAGTGTCACTACCATTGCCTTAGTGCACAGCTTCATAAGGTGTGTCCTGGATTACTGTGAACTATTTCTTTTAAATATTCTTTGATTCTCAGTGTTTGAATCACACTACCTGCATCTGCATGGTGATGCTTCCTCTCTGCTTGGACTTGGCCCTGCCTAGAAACACAGAACTATGGGTCACTGAAACCAAAGGCCACGAACCTCTTTTAGTGTCTTTCTAGGCCCATCCTCACCTTTTCAGGATGATCACTGGGATGATCTTCCTGCAGTGCAAAACTGGTGCTGATATCATTTGCATTATTCTTGGATTTTCCACTGGCCATAGTAGCATGGTCCAAGCCCCCAGCCCTACTGGCATGCAGGCTTTCTTAGGCCTGACCCCAGCTCACTCCTGCACAACCTCAACTCTCAACACAATTCTCCTTCTCATTCCATGTCCTAATCAGCCTCACTCCATGTCACTTCAGCTCCCTGTCCTTTTGCTCAGGATGCTCTTTTCCCTCCACAAAACCCTGTCCTCCTTTACTGAGCTCTCTGGGTGACTTCTGCAGGGTTAACTTTCTCTGGAAAGCCTTCTCCACTCTACCTCAAGGACTGCCTGGTGCCCTTCTGAAATGCTGTGTTCTTGTCTCAGTCATAGCACATTTTGTATTTTATTTTAATTTTCCCATTATAGTATCTATTTTTTTCATTAGATAGTAAAGATTTTCATCCCCTTAGGTTAAAGAACTCTCTTAGTTTTTCTTTGTATTTCTAGTGTTTAGCATGATATTTGGTACAGAATAAATTCCCAAGAAGTATTAATTCAACACACACTATATTTCCAAAAGCCTAACATTTAAAGAAGCCAGTATACTCGGTGTGTCACCAAAGATTAGAGATGAGCGCCTTTTTACACTTGTACATTCAGAGGACAGAGGATCAGGCAGACTCTGTATTCAGCTTAGGCCATCTCCACAGTTTCTATTCTGTGCAATATTTCATTCTGTTTCATGTGGCACTGTTGATTGAACCAGGGCTCACAGTTTGTATTCTGCAAGGACACTACATAAAAGTATAAACATTATATTTATTAATGGGTACCTTGTATTTTGAAAACATTGTATAATGTTTAAGCCAAAAAATTTTTTTTTTTTGTACTTTAAGGAAGGGTCTACAGGGTGTTCAGGCTTTGATTGCATAGATCAGACTCATGGTGATCCACCTGTTTACAGCCTCCGGAGAGCTGGGATTACAGGCACACACCACCACGCCCTGGCTCAATCCCCTACTCAGTGCGCCCTGGGGGCGGGGCCGGCAAAGCAGGCCCTGGGATAGAGCCCTTGACCCCTGCTCCTGCTTGTAGGTGCTTTAATCTGCTAAGCTTTTAGGCTTACCCTTTAAGTCAGATTAAACATCTATCATCCCAAACATTTATCAGTTTTTTACAGTGAAAACTTTCCATGCATTGATAGACAGCACGCTATCAGTGTGCACAGTCCCCCACGCCCAGCAGCACACCAGAACCCGTTCGTTCCTTACTAGTACTCAGGGCCCATTGGTCAACTGCTCCCATTCACTCTACCCGCTGGTAAACACCATCGTCCTTTCCGTTTCTATGAAATCAGTCCTATAGGTTCCATGTATGAGTGAGAGTCTGTGGTATTGTCTTTCTCTGCCTGGCTTATTTAACTTAATGTTCTCCTTTTTAATCTTGTGACAGATGACAGGGTTTCATTTTCTTCTATGGCTTGGGTGACATTGCCTTGTGTATGTTCACCACGTTTTCTTTATCCTTTCATCGGAAGCCAGTTATTTCCATTTTCAAGTTGTGGCGAATCGCGCTGCGGGGGACGTACTGCGCGCGCCCCCTCAGCGCTGACTTGGTTTACTTCCCAGGCACACCCAGCAGTGGGGCTGCTGAGTAATACCGCAGTTTGGAAAACCTCCAGAGTTTTCTGTAATAGCTACAATAGCTTACATTCCTGTCAATAAGGTGCAAGAATTTCCTTTCCCCCTCATTCTTCTCAGAATTTGTTTTCTTTGGTCTTTTTGAAATAAACATTCCTATTGTGATGCGATAAATCTTATTTTGATTTTAATTCCCCTGATAATTAGTGATGTTGAGCATTTTTCCTTGATTTATTGTTAATTTGAGTGTCTTCTTTTTTTTTTTTTTGTCTTTTTGAGACAAGGTCTCACTATGCAGTTCAGGCTGGCCTTGAGCTCACTTTTATATCTCAGGCTGGTCTAGAACTCTCAAAAATCCTCCTGCCTCAGCCTCCCAAGTGCTGGGATTACAGGTATGCACCACCACGCCCGGCTATTTTTTTTTTTTTTTTTTTGCCAACGTATGAACACACTTATTAGGATCCAGAGCATTATCCAAACAGTTTTCCATAGATAAGTTTAATGGATAAACTTAAAGCAAGCAGACACAATTTCCAAGTAGTCATTCAGAAGGGGTAGCATATCTGCAGTCTTTGTACGTGTGGAAATCAGCAGGATTAGTCAAATAGGTTTTATCTAGCTATCTCTAAGAGAGATGGTCACCAGAAGGAAGTTGCATAAAGCAGATATTTGTTTTTAGTTTTTGTTTTTGTTATTCTTTTCTTATTTTTTATTTTATTGAAGTACAAATATCAATCAGACTGTTTAAGACACCTTAACAAGACAGATTCGATAATTAATACACTGCAACCTGTTTTCATACTGTTTTGGTATCGTACAAGGTGCATACATGATATTATACTTACAGACATTATTATAGCAGATGTCTATTATCAGTAAACTAAGAGTGTAGCTGTTTACTTATCTTATTTTTCATACCTGAATTACATCAAAAATTCAATAATTATTTTCCTAGCAGATGACCATAATACTAGAAGCTGACATAATATCCTGTCCAACCACCAATAGTGCAGATCTTGCCTCTCATAGGATTATGTAGAAGCACAGCGTTATCCATCCCAACTGTACTGTCCATACACACACATCATGATTTTTTCTTTCTATACCCCTTCCTTTGTCTACATTTGTCAGAGATGGGCACTCCATTGTCATTCAACTAACTTAGGTGCTTGAATTTGACAGCACAATCCAACACAGTCCAGGATTCCAAAACATTAGTGAGTTATTCAAAGAAGTTATCGACCATAGCCATTTACAGCTCAGCTTACTATTATGGCCCTGCAATGTATACTTCATTTTTATACTTTTCTGCTGGATGGTTAAGACCTAGATAGAGCAAGACTTATATACCAACACATGTACTTTATGTTTCTTATGTGGTCAGTGAAGTCCCCTCAGGGTTTATCTTGTAGTCCTGTACATTATTCTGTAGTTCCTTTGTCTGTGTCATCCATGTGGATGAGTCACGGCCAATGCTTGACCAGATTGCTCTCTGTGAGAGCCTGAGAGAAAGTTTTCTCT
>PVKA01028107.1:0-29766 GCA_004027165.1 Ctenomys sociabilis
GAGGAAAGAGGGCAGAGGGCAGAGGAGAGAGGGGATAGAGGAGAGGAAAGAGGGCAGAGGGCAGAGAAGAGAGGGGAGAGGAAAGAGGAGAGAGTGGAGAGGAGAGAGGAGAGAGAGAGAAAATGTATGTTTTCAGGGCTGGTGGGAGAGAGGAATGGGGAATAACTGCTAAAAGTCAGGGAGTTTCCTTCGGGGATGATCAGAAAGTTCTGGAGTTAGGAGTGATAGAGATACAATTCCGAGGCCATGCTGGACAAGCTTGAGAGGGACAAGTCCCTGGGCAGGCTGCTCAGAACACTTCCCACGGACACCCACACATCACAGAGGAGCTACTGTGGAGCCGCCTTTATGCAGAGGTGTCCCCTGAGGAGTTCTGGCCACTTCTGGTGAAAATGAGAGGGATTCTTAAGTCAATGACATCTGCAGACATGGATTTGAACTGGTTGGAGGCATTTTCAACTGCTCAAACCAAAAAGCAAGGTGGGGTCACATCTGACCACTCTGTTATTATTTCCAAATTCTGGAAAAGCCACAAGACAAAAATCTGACAGTCTTGTGAACCAGCGCTGTTTGGAGAATGGACTTTGGGGCCTGAGCTGGAGAGGTGATGGCACGTCTCAGTCGAGGTACTCGGCTCAAATATGCACCCCTGAGACCATCATAGAGCTGGAACTTGGGAAACAGTGATGCAGGAGGACAGAGTTTGAATTTCTGACCCTCCTTTTAATCGGTTGGCTCATTAGTAATCCTGTAAGCAGGTTCGCATTCCTGACAACTCTAGCATGCCCATATTTGCCCCCTATCGTACTCTACCACTCAGCTCCCATGGCCAGCGTCACAGCTAGAGCTTAAAGAAAGAAACACACTGAACTGCGGTACCTCTAGGTATTCTTCTAGCCGGTGGACATGGCATTGGGAGTATCCAGGAAGCGGGCTATTGCTGCTGATTTCAGCTTGGCAGTAAAGAACCTGGGCCAGATTACATGGCTAGAGGTGCAGTACACTAGTGTCGGAATGAAGTACTTATTATTCCCTTTGGAAATTATAAATGCTACCTACCTAGCATTTGAAAAATGTTTTCAATATGACATACTATGGTAAAATCAGAGGTTTTAACCCTTTTGAATTGTTGTTACCTAAAATGCAATTATGAGATCTTCATAGAAACATTACCTCTTAAATTTGTTAAAAATCATCATTTTGGGGCTGGGGAGACAGATCAGTAGAATAAGCACTTCCCTGGCAAGTGCAAGGGCCTGAGTTCAATCCCTGGTTCCACCAACAAAAATCAATCAATAAATAAATAATAAAAAATCATCATTTTAAGTTGGGTACAGTGGTGCACACCTATAATACTAGTACTCAGGAGGGTGAGGCTGAAAGATTGCCTCAAGTTTGAGACCAACATGGGCCTACCTAGTAAGTTTAAGAATTGCCTGAACTGCATAATGAGACTCTGTCCCAAAATCCATTAATTAATTAATTAAAAAATAAAATCACCATTTTAAAAAGTAGGAGACTAAATCCTAACCAACCACACAGCTAAAAAAAATGGTAGAATCATGATTTAGATTTGAATTTAGGTCTGTGTGACTTAAAAGCCTGTTTTTGGTAACCACTAGAAATAACATATATAGGAATAATACAGAATCAGACACCATAAGTGTGCAAGGATTGTGACATTTGTAAGATCATGAGGCCATCTAGAAATTCAAAGGAGAGATACAGCCTGCTTGGCTAGAAGGATCAGAAAAATCCTCATTAAAGAAATACGACTTTCAAGCCAGGCGTGGTGGCGCAGGCCTGTAATCCCAGCACTTGGGAGGCTGAGGCAGGAGGATTGTTGTGAGTTCGAGACCAGCCTGAGCTACAAAGTGAGCTTAAGGCCATCCTGAACTGCATAGTGAGACCCTGTCTCAAAAAAGACCAAAAAAAAAAAAAAAGAAAAAAAAAGAAATACGACTTTCCAAGCATGGAGGCTCATGTCTGTAATCCTAGCACTAAGGAGGCTGAGGTAGAAGGATCATCGAAAACTTCAGGCCGGCCTGGACTGAATAGTGAAACTTAATCTCAAAAACCAAGTAGAAAGAAATAAGATTTAATTTGGGCCTTGAAAGGGTGAGGACTGTGTGTGTAGGAATAGTAGTGTGAACAAAAGAAGAAACAGGACATCTGAATACACTGGTCTGATAGTGAATCTGATTCCAGATCTGGAAGGAAATCTATGCTTCACATTATTGGAACACTTTATACAAATGGACTATAGTTAGGATTATAGTTAGTATGTGCTGAGTATCCCTTATTCTAAATATACAAGACCAGAAGTGTTTCAAATTCTTTTGGATTTTGGAATATCTGCAAATGTATATAATAAGATATCTTGGAGATGAGACATATATCTAAAGACAAAATTCATTTATTTTTTATATACACCTTATACTGTATGCATACCCTGAATCTAATTTCATACAATTAGAAAAAGAGATAAAATTCTGTAAACACTAAAACCCACTGAATCATCCACATAAAAAAAGTGGATTTCATAGTATGTAAATATCTCATTCAAACTATTATTAAATAACAGTGTAGAAAACATGTAGCAGGAAAAATCACACTTAACTCCTCTTCCCATGCATCCCATGGCTTCCTGTATCCCAAGATCCTCTTCCTTCCATCGTCTGCCTGGCCAGGCCTCTAATGCTGTACTTTCCCTCCCCTCCCTCTAGCCTTTCCCTTTGTGCCATTCATTCAGGCTCTCCTGGAATTTACAGTCTGGCTCTAACTGGGATTTTGAAGGGCCTCTGCAATGCTGCCTTAATAGGCTTGTGAGGACTTTTAGTCCCTAGAAAGTAGAGGTGACTCAGCCAAAGCCACTGAGCTAAGGAGAGGCAGAAGCAGGGATGTAGAGAGCTGGCCAAATAGCTCAACAGACTAAAGTGCCTGCAAGCAGGCACAGGGGCTGGGGGTTCTATCCCCTGGCCTGCTGTTCCAGCCCCACCCCCGCCTCAGGGAACGTGTGGTGGTGTGAACCTGTAGGGAGGCTGTGAACAGGTGGATTGCTATGAGTCTGATCTAGTAGTGAGACCTTGCACACCCTGTAGACCCTTCCCTAAAATACACACACACACACACACACACACACAAAGAAGCAGGGATCTGAATGAGCTGTTACCTGCAGGGCCTCAGCACTTACTATTCACCTACCAAAGGGTACATAGTAGAGAGACACTTCACAAAACCCCATGATAGGCCTGTTGGCATTGAAAGCTTCTTTAGTCCCTTGAAATGTGGCAGCTTTCATGCAGCACCCACAAGTAACAAGTGCCTGGCTGTCCCTGTTAAGTATAAGAAACTACCAGACCCTTAGACCATGAAGACAAACACTTCACATCATTATAACACACACACTCTCTCTCACATACATCCTTCTACTCTAATGATAATTACTGTGTTTTTTCCAGTGAATGACCTTCCCTTCTACAATAGGGAAGGACTCCAAAAAACCTAATAAAATTGATTGTTTCAGAATAGTCCTAACAGGGTTTTTGTCCACTTTGAGTGGGTTTGGACCTTTCTCTAACACCAGTCTTAGGCTTCCAGGAGCACACTGCTGCTTTCAGACCAGCAGGGAACATCCATGGCTCCACCACGCTGGGATGAAAAGGACAGGCATGGTGGCTTCACTCCAGCTTGTCACCTGCCTCAGCCAGCCAAGGGCTGATAGCAGACCGCACTGTGGTCACATGGCCTGAGCAGTCAGAGCCCATGGACCTAGATCAGCAGCTTGTTCAGTGCTCTGCTGTTACTGTCTTGACTAAGTGCCCTGCATGTCCATTTTGCCCTGAGCTCAGCAGGTGAAGCAGCAGCTTTGGCTGGCAGCGTCCTGTGAGAGGAGGGGCATGTGCTAAGCCAGCCTTGGTCCTCTTCTCCATGCCCACCTGAGTTTTGCAACGCAGTTCCCTGGTGTCTGCTGCTGATATGATAGACAGAGAATGGGAGGGACTGTGGAGAAGGATGCATCTGCCCAAGTACTGGAGTCCTGGGTGCAGAGGCTGCTCTTCCTCAAAAATGAGGGAATTTCAGCTTTGCTTTTTCTTTTTTTCTACAGTTTTTTTTTTTAATATTTTATGGAAGGGTCTACATGGTGTGCAGAGTCATAGTGATCCACTGTTTACAGCCTCCCAAGAGCTGAGATTACTGGTACATGCCACCACCGCCCAGTCTCAGTTGCCACCACAGTGTGCCCTGGGGGTGGGGCTGGCATCAGATTTTCTTTTTAACAAAGAATTGTTCACATAAGATGCAGGAATAAAATGTGTGTGTGTGCGTGTGTGTGCATGTGTGTGTGAAAGAAGTAGCATATACCCTATGTCTGACAGTGCACCAAGAATTATTACAGATTATGTACCATTACATGTCATCTCTTCTTTAGAACAAATTATAAAGTAAATGCTACTATCATCCCAACTTACAGATGGAGAAAATCGTTCTTAGAAAAATTCAAGACATTACTCCAGTTCACAGGGTAAGCAAGAGACACAAGTGCCAAGCATTTTGTTTTTAAATTCAGTACTATGAGATACTTTTATCACCTGCATTATACAGATAAGGAAAATGAAGCATACTTTCCAAAGCCACACAGCTAATAAGTGGAAGAATCTATTATTATTATTATTATTATTATTATTATTATTATTATTATTAATTATTTTGGTACTTGGAATTGAACTTACAACCTCCCACTTGCCAGGCAGGCACTGTGACACTGAATTATATCTTTGCTCCCTCCCCCACCAAAAAAAAAAAAAAAAGAACAGATATTTTAAATCATACTATGGCTCAAGTTTTCAAATTTAACCGTTACCTCATATCACCTCCATGTAGGAGAAAGCACTTGTTAAAATATAACCTAAAAGCATAGAAAGTATGGAACAATTACCAACTTCCTTTACGAAAATTCAGCCTTTTTAAATTGACTAAAAAACCTAATATTTTCCTATGAGGATGTCCCAGTGCCGTTCCCCAAGACTAGATTGTCAGGGATTGACAATCAGGAAATCTCCATTAGAGCAGGTCCTCTCGCCTTATTTCCTACGCATCTTTCCAAAACTCCCCTACCATATTATGAAGATCGTTCTCCTCACTCAGCCCTCGAGGGTCTCTTAGCGGCAGTCTTGACCCTAATTAATGCAGCATACCAAGGAAGCACTCAGCTGCCTCCTCCCTATCCCCTCCAGGCCACACTATCCTTCCTCTGCCCTTAGTTTGTCCATCTAGAACAGTAAAAAGCTCACTCAAAACAAGAGAGATGGCTTTGGGAGGGGCAGTGGCCAGTGGAGAATTTCTAAATGAATAAGATGAACTTCAGGCTTTCTTATATCTGCTCAGCCTACCATCTCTCTCTAGTCTCTCTTTTTTTTCCCAGTGGACACCTTTTCTCATGAGATGTCAGTCGTGGTTGTCCTCCCCAGAGTGGCCACAGAATGTAGGAAACCACACACTGACCTATACAGAGAGCTGACCTGGATATCTGTGGTCTTGAAGCGGAGGTGAAATCTCTAATCTTAGGTATCACTGGGTTGTTTCACAGCTTTTTGGTGCAAATTCTAGAGACACACAGAAGGGGGTTTCCTTGTAAATGCACAGGACAATGAAAAAATGAAGAAGGGAAATTATTTGTGGCCCTCCAACTTTACCAGATGACTTCTAAAACAATTTCAAAGGACTAGTTCTGGTCCCCAGAATTGGTGGAAATACTGTAATATGGCATTCAGAGGTTAAAATACTTCTTCTAAAAAATACCTAGATTGTACAAACAGAATATTCTCAATAGGAATCATGATTAGTACTGACTTGCATTTACTTGTTTCAATAATGTTCATACATCTCCTTTGTTCTCTGCAACCCAGAGTACGAGCTCTTTGAGAGAAGAAACTCCTTCTAAATTGTGTTACAAAAAAATCTAAAAAAATTAAAAAATAAAATAAATTGTGTTACATAGTACAATATACATTTGTAATTCTGAGCACATTATATGAACCCACAATAAAGGATATCCTAGATGAATTTAGGAGAAATGGATTCTTCCAAGACTACACTGTCCTTAGAACTCTTAAAATAATTCAGATATTTTTCACATTTTTCAGTTGTATGAGCTATTGGCCTGAGATAGAACAATGCTTGTGTTTGAGGCTTACCGTAAAAAAGGCACTGTAACATTAAATTATTTCACTAAGACCTTTAACTGCAAAAAAGTGTAAAGGAGTGCCTGTGTGCTCTTTGAAAAGGGAATATGACTCAGATAACTTTGGATAGAGTACCACTTAGGTAGGCACTCTACATCCTTGAGACCCAAATGATGTTCAGAATAGTAAGTGTTAACTATTATATCCCACCTCTTTGGACAATAAACTCTTATATTTGCACAGAATTCCTTTATTTTTTTCAGAATTACTTTTCAAAGTCTTTGTATACCCATTATCAAGTCTGAGTTCATACCAACCTGATGTGCTAGACCAGAAAAATATACACCCAAGTAAACGAATTTACTTGAAAAATGCCAAGAATTTTAGGGAAGCAAGGATGATAATAATAAAAGCCCAGAGAAACGTAGTAGCATTCCTCTACAATCACCACTTCATTAGCAGGCATACACTGAATCTCAAATTACGGTTTTCAAGGCAGGTAACATTATGTCGCTGCATATGATAAATTTTAATTGTGTTTGCACATTCTGATTGTGATACCTCTCCTCAGATTCCAACACATTTATTTGCTTCAGTCTTGTTGTTCACTGTGGTTCATAGCTATTGCTAATTTACCATTTTTGCCTCATTTATAATATGGAGAGATTTTTCTGTTTTTTAAACTATGTGTAGTCAAGACTTTTGCTTTTCCTCAAGTTATTTGTTCTTGCTTTGACCAATTTGAGTTGTGAGTGTGTGAGTGACGTGACCACCTTCTAAGTGTTAAATTTGTTTACTTGATTTTTTGTCTTATTCATCATATGGATTGTTTTATGTTTTCAAATCCTACTGACACATTTTTGTATTGGATTTTCATCATTCAGTGATCTTTTTAAATAATTTTCTCTTATTTTAGATTACTCCAAAGCAGGCACTGAAGCAAGCAGGGAATATAGATTGTTTACTTGAGAGGTGTTTTCAAAAACACAGGTGAGGAATTGGGGAAAGCAAAGAGAAAAATCAGTAAAGAATGTGTTGACAAGTGGGTGACCAGTGGCCACGGGTCAAACTGTCCAAAGGACTTCTGAGAAATTGCACACAACATGCTTCAGGAATCATGTTGTCTTCCCAACACACACACACACACACACACACACCCCTCTGCTTTGTTGATCTCTGTGATGAGCAGCAAGATAAAGGTTAGGAATCCAGATCATTCTCATGTCTGTCACAGAACAGCCTCAGGCCTGAGCTAGTTTGCATAAAGAAAACTTTTCCAGAAATGGAATAAGTTCACTTCTCTCTAGATATCTTCTGTGGTGGAAGAAATAGTATGGTTTTATGATTTACAAATAGAGATCTACTCAGATTTTGTCTTATGTGGCAAGAAAAGCAAAGGTTAAGATCACAGAATTGCGAAGAACCACTTACCACTGAGTCGAGTGCAGTGGTGTGTAAAACTAAACTCATAGCAAAAAAAGTGTAGCAATTAACTTCGTAAAAAGCATCTTTAAAATGTTTTGTTTTAAGGAAAACAGCTCGAGCTGGCCCAACTTCAGGGCTGTTTTCTGGACACATCTGTCTTGTGCTGAGCTTCTGCTTTAAACTGTGAACATGACCTGGGCATCTGACCTGGCCTTCGACCTGGCATCTGTGACCCTAAAGGGTGATGTGGGCTGGTGAAGGCAGTCATTCCTAGTACATTTTAGAGGTGGCTTATCATCTTGGGAAAATTAACTTGTCAAGTGTTTCCACAACGTTTTAATCTACATTACTTGTAGATCCTTATCTGAAACTCCTTCTGCTATTAGCCCATTCTAATAACATATTTGAGAATGAAGCTGAGAATCTTTAAGTATATTTTTGCCAGACTCTACATTAATCTCTGAAGACTGACCTTTATTTGCCTTTTGTTCAACTCTAATCTTACAGCACCATCTGACTGCTGTGTTAATGGTACTAGGAAACAAAATATATATCAGCTCTTAGGGTGAAAAATATCTGACAAAAAAAACATGAAAATAAAAGAAAAATGTTGCCAGGAAGACAGAATACATTTCCCTTCTAGAATTAAGCAGAAAATGATAACAAAGAAAATAACCAGATGTGAAGGAGTGATTCCACCCACAGGTAGTAGTACACATCAAAGAACCTCGCCATTTGATTTAATGCAAAGCACTTCAGTAAAATACTTGAGTTCTACCTACAGGACTCTAAACAAGTGACTGCGTATCACTTTCAGTTTCTGTATCGGATTAATGAAGAACAGATAAAATGAAGCTCCAAAAAGACAAATGATTTCCCTAAAGTTACATAACTAGTAAGAAGCAAAGCTGGAGCTCAGCTGTCAAGAGAAAGTGGAGCAGGCAGGGGTCACAAATGTGCATTAAAGAAGGCAACTGTGGAGGATTCCAGGCTTAAGTCACTTCATGTGGGCATTTCAGTGCTAAGAGAGCCCCAAACAGAAAGGGGCCGGGGGAGTGAAAAGAGAGGGGCCCCGAAGAAACCCACTGGGTATGGGTTTGATTGAGGAAAGACTCTTCAAGGCTTCCTCTCATTGTGCATAAGGAGCTTTCAGCAGAGGGGTCAACAAAGATCTCTGTCCCAAGCAGAGGGACTTGAAAGGGCACGGGCGAGGGCTACAAATGTGTGAAATAGAGGAAGAGGCCAAGTGGGGTAACTTGAGAATCTGAACCGTGCTGCCTGTGCCCCCAGTCTGGTGTGGGGAAGGCGGGTTTCCCTGGGGGACCTGCCAGCAAAAGCCATTGCAGTTGCATAGGATGGGGCCTGAAAAACACATGGGTTTGTTTTAACCAGGAGTAGGACTGATCAGGGACTTTCTCTGACACTTGAGGTCCAACTTTAATTTCATTCCACATGTGCTACAGCTGGGAACTCCATTCCCATACCGGTTACCTGAGCCCTCTTGTCCAGAGACTTAATTATTACTTAAGTTGTCACTAAATATTTTTAAGTATGAACACTGGAAAGAGAAGAAAAGGATGAAAGATCAAAAACTAGAAATGATGTTTTTAACGTTTAAGAACACTAATTGGTTACTAAGTTGACTAAAGATAAGAAGCAATTGTTTTAAAAACCTTCTCCATAAAGCGCTAGCCAGATAGCTCAGAAAATTAAAGTGCCTCCCGAGGTAGGCATAGGGACTGGGGTCGATCTCTGCAATGCTGTGCCAGTCCCACCCCTGGGGTGTGTGGAACTGGTGACTGAGACCGAGCATGGAGGTGCACCTGTAATCCCAGCTTTGGGGAGGCTGAAAACAGGAGGATCACTACAAGTTTGATCTGCAGAGTGACACCCTGCAGACCTTGTACTAAATACACAAAAAGAATAAAATCTTCTCCATGGTGGTTTTCAAATGCTCCAATTCATTATCTCATATATTCAGATTTCACTTTTGCTTAATTCCTAGTCCAATGTAGCAGGCATGAATTAAGCGGAACCAATTTTTAAATTCATGAAAATATTCATTCACCAAAACATAGAGATAATGTAGAGCTGTACTGAGCTTATCTGAAATTAATGAATTCCTTGCCTTCTGGTGGACATGTGGCATGGAGTAGTCACAGCTGCCACGCAGCCAACCCTAAGAATCATTGTTTGTGCAAATCCCCAAATTCTTCCATTTTTAATTATTTCCACATGCATAAAAGCTTTTTTTCTGGATATTTTTATCAATCGAGAACAATACTGAATATTAATTTACTACATGTAGTGATAAATGATGAGAAAATAATAAAACTGCAATAAGATTAACAGATTCATAAAAATCCAACTGAAGTTAAATTCCAAAACAGCTGAAGTCTGATCTTTTCGTTTGGATTTGTTCATCCTTTAAAGGCTGCTAGGTTAACTTCAGATCTTTTAGGACTTCTTTACACCTGCTGATCACGTTTAGTTCATATCACTTCCAAGGGCCAGGGAGATGGCTCAGTGGAATAAGCACTTCCCTGGCAAGCGCAAGGGGCCTAAGGCAATCCCCGGTTCTGGAAAAAAAAAATCACTTCCAAAATAATTTTCTTTTGAAAAACCATAAAGCAATCACAGAGCTAAGAATGATGAAATCAGATCTTACAGCCTCCCTGAAGCCCATAAGAGGAATAGAGAAGAGGACTTCTTGCCACATGTTGAAGGATGGCATTTGCTGATGTGCTTCAAGAATCCCAGCTTAAGGTCAATGTGCATCATTTGATTACCCTAAATTCAGCTCATTGGAAAGTGGTGAAGAGAGTAAAATCAAGCAAAGTTTGTCGTCTCCTTGCATGCAGTGACGTGTGGTGAGTTATCACAGAGCATTGTGTGTGATGTGTTCGCCTACCGCAGAGAAACGCCTATTGTACAATGGCCATTGTGGACCCTCGTGACATCAAGTAACATTTAAGTTTACTTACGGCTTTGTTTCTCCCACCTATTGGATATTGTTGCTGAGCCACTCAATGAAACACACAGCTTGTGATATCAGTTAAACATGTGGGAATGAGAAGAAAGTAGTTTGCACAGTCTAAGCCAATTCCCATATTTCAGAAGAGAAATAAAGAGTGAGTCTTTCAGTAATACATAAAAATTCTCTCATCTGAGCCTCTCAAATAAAAACACACATTGTCATCATGTGAGCAATGCCATCCTTTGAAAGACTGTTAGATCTTTGCTTAGGGCTTAGGATGCTTCCTGCTAAAACATATTTAGGGAATATAGCCACTGGGCATACAATATCCGAGTGAGACAAATGAGCATTCAGGGAGCTCACCGTTTTGGAGGAGCAGGATGCCATACCACCTGGTATTTCCAGAGGCAGATGTCCCTGGGTGCCATCCGCCATGTGTCAGCTGCCACCTTCTGCCCTTCTCAAGCAGAAAAGTCTCTGTTCCCTCTCTCCATCCCTGTAACTTTCTTCTGTCTTTTCCGTCCTCTCTACCAGTGCCATCGCTTCTTTGTCTTATTTGCCTTCTCTACTTCTTAAAGTAGCCCTTATACTCTCTCCTCTGGCCATGAAATGAAGGAATAAAAACCAGCCAACACGTAGCATTCCAATCCACTGTCTGCAATCCAGCTGACTCATCATCAACTGCTTGGTAACAGACAAAATATACACATAAACAAGACTGCCACGTTCCACCATAGAACTGCTAAGTTGCTCCTTCATAGCTTCTAGAGACATACGAGCTTTCCCTCTCTCACATGCCTGCACTTACTTCAACTCAAAAAATTAGGTAGAAAACAAATACATGGGGCTGACCATACCCAAGTGCTGTACCTCTTTGTAAGACTTGGTAACCTAAAGGGATCCCAAGATTTAAGGAAGGATGTTGGTCTGAATAAAGGAAGAATAATGACACAAAATCACAGAGCTATCAGAAACCTCAGCAGTCCCTTGATGTAACTGCTTTATTTTTCAAATAAAGAGACTTTAAGGAATTGTTCAAAGTCATTTAGTGTTTAGAAGTGTCATGAATGACTGTTCAGTGACTGGGAAGGTAGCTTGGCGGTCTAAGTGCCTGCCTGGCAAGTACAAGGACCTGGGTTTGATCCCCAGTACTGCATACTGTGCCAGCCCTGGAACCCTGGGTGAGCTGTGCCAGCCACCAAAACTGGGAACAGTGGTACATGCCTGTAATCTCAGAACTGGGGACACTGATAGGAAAATCACCATGAATCCAAGCTGCATAGAAAGACCTTGTATCAAATAAATAAAAGATTAAAAAAATGATAAAACCAAAAGAATTACTGTTCAAGATAGCCATGCTTTGGCTGGTTGTTTTATTGTTCTTTCTCTCTCCTCTCCCTCTCTGTCTCCCTTTTTCTTTTTGTCTTTCTCTGTCTCTGTCTCTCTTTGTCTCTATCTCTGTGTCTGTCTCTCCATCTATCTCTGCCTCTATCTGTCTCTCTATTTTTTATTTTTATATTATGTAGCATCTACAAATTAAGCATGCTGTTCATATCAACTATATACCATGCAACTGGACTTCCCTTTACTTTGGCTCTCTGATAGCTAGACCTCCTTTTTTACTCACTCCATATTTGATCTTTTTTTTCTTATATCTGCAAAACATTCAACCTGCTACTTCTCTCATTTTACCTCCTTGGTGTAGTAATTTGGGAAGTAACTTCTGGCTCCACAGTAGCCCCTTTCTGGCTCTGACTTTGGCCCTCGTTTGTATGTTTGTTTGTACTAAGAATTGAACTCACAACCTTATGCTTGCCAGGCAGGCACTTGTGCCATTGAGCTATCTCCCTGACCCTGACCTTGACCCTAGTACCCATCACTCTCTGCTTAGTCTTTTAGTTCATCAAGTGTTACCCCAATAGCTCCTGTTTTCTATTTTCAACTATCTCCATTCATTTCATAGCATACCCAGAAATGAACAAATAATGCGAAGCAAACTGAATCGGAAGTATTTTTACACTATGGTGTCTTCTGCTTTGCACCTTGGTTGGAGACTAACTGAAGAGCTCAAGCAATCCTCTTGCTTTAGGCCCACAGGTAGTATGCACCATTATACCAAACTAGGGGAAGTCTTGATATAAAATTTGCTGAACTAATTTGCATATGTACGAGCTAATACTAGACCTCTTCAAGCTACAAAAACTTAATTCATTGAATTTTCTTAATAGTGGGTAGATGGCAACATTGCCTCTGACGTGCTAATCACTTCACTATGCCTGCAGCACCCTACTCTGTGGAAGATAATGGGACACAGAAATACATGAGGTCTCTGCCCCAGCAGTAGAGGCCTAATGGAAACCATGTAGTTAAATGTACTGGCCAATGATGTCTATGTAGGAGACTCCAAAAAAGAGGCATCCTGACTATATCATTAATAAGGTAACATGTGGAAAGGATGTTTGTATGAACAAAATTGCACATGAGCTACTTTTTGGAAGGGAAAGGAGAATGCAGAAGGTACCTTCTCTTTGATACAAAGTCCAACTCTGGGCCCATGTTCTTATCTAGGAAAATGAGGCAGACATGAGCTTCCTGAACATCTTACCTCTTATCCTATATTTACAAATTCATTGTCTCCTCTCCCTTCTTCCAGTCTTTAGAAAAGGGGAGAACCTTCCCAATCATAGTTTTTCTCATCTTCTTATAAGACTTGTTCTACTACTGGTTATTGATCACAGTCATCCCTTGGTATCCATGGACAACTGGTTCCAGGAAAACCTACAGATATAAAAAACCCGAAGATTCCCAAGGCCCTTATATAAAAGGCACAGGATTTGCATGCAACTTATGTGCACCTTCCCACATACTATAAAAAATTTCTAGAATACTTATACTACTTAATACAATGTAAGTGCTGTATTGTTGTTATATTACCTTGTTTAGGAAATAATGACAAGAGGACTCCATATGTTCAGTTCAGAAATAATGTTTTCCTAAATATTTTTATTCATGGTTGTGTGTATCTACAGTTGCAAAACTTTCAGAAACAAAGAGACAACTCTATTAACTCCTTTTACTGTTATTCTTCATTTGATTGCTTGTAAACTTTGTCTTGTCTTTCCCACATAAAAATGCTATTTCCCAAACAGAATGATCAACTCAAGATACTACCCTACCTTTTACCATCTCTCTGAGGTCAAATTCACGGAAGGAGCAGAAGAGCCTTTCTGCTTCAATCCTGTTCCAATCCCTTCACCTTCTTGTCTGTACAAAAAGCAAAAACAAACAAAAGAAAAACAAAATACTGAGAAAAGGTCAATAAAAGCCTGACTACCAAATGAAAAGGAATCTTCAGTATTTATCTGCCTGTGCTATTCTAGTGCTTCTCAGAGAGTATTCACTGGGATTCCAGTTCTGTATATTACTATGAGTAGCATTTATGCAGGAACAACAGGGTGTTACTCATGCTCAAATAAACTTGGTGAATTAACATATCTTTCATTCTTCATAGCAAGACTTCCCAGAGACATTAATATACTAGTGATTTTATTTGCAATTTTGTCAGAAAAATATAAATACTAAGCACTTCTCTCAGCTGGTGGATCGCAGAATCAGTTTCTGTAAAGTATTTGGTGGGAGGTTTATTCCTCAAAATAATCATTAAGAAGAACTTTTCTTCATATTCTGATACACACAATTGTTCCTTTCAAAATTTTCCCCTTTTGAGTCTATGATATACGTCACTTCTTTTTTTTTCCTTACCATTTACCACTTCTCACACTTTCACTTTCTTCATTCAGTTGTCTTGCTTTTGTGTAAGGCCTTTCATTACACACATTCCATTTGAATGACATCATCTGTTAACCAGATTTACTACTTGCTATAAATTGATGATCTCCAGGTATACATATTTAATCAAAATCTCTATACTGTATTACAGGCCATAGATCTAAAGGAAATTTAAAATTTCCTACCTAATATATTTTAAGTTTCTCCCACTTAATTCAAAGTTTTTGCTCTAAACCCTCGTGTCTGTTATGATACTGAAGTAACTACTATCATCATTTATCATGTAAGAAACATGGGAATTGTCTAAATTGTTTTCTGCCTTATTGTCATGTTTACCAACCACAAAATCTTAAAAGATATGGTCCAAGTATATCCATTTATCAAAAATATTTATTATTAGCTAAATGGCCAGTATCAATCTAAATGCTTTAAACAGAATTAAACAATATAGATGTCTTAGTTGATTTCTCATTGCTAGGACAAGCACCTGACACTCATAAATTAAAGGAAGAAGGTTTATTTTAGATCACTTTGTAGAAGTTTCAGTCTACAGCCAATGGGATACAAGACAGGGCATCATGGTAGAGTGGTATGGTTGAGGAGAGACAGTTCATGGTATTGCAGCCAGGGAGCAGCAAGCAGTGAGCCCCCCTTTTGCTCTTTATTCCATTCAAACTATAAGCCTATTGGTTAGTGCCACTCACACCCAGAGTGAGTCTTCTGTCTTCAGGAAATCCAGCTATACCCAGAGCTATGGCAATCCAATCAGTGGGCTGAGCCAGTATCCCACACCCACACTCCGTATTCATACATCCTAGATTTACCCACTGCAGAAAAGTGCCCCCCATGAGCACATGAGACTTTGTGAGGACATCTAGATGCAAGCTGCAGCAACAGGTATGGCCTCTTCTGCCATGAGACTCACATTTTGCCTTTGAGAACATAAACAAAACTCATGTGTTATGTAGTAACTGTATTCCTCCACTCCTGTATACAACCAATTCATAAACTGAGGCCCTAACTCTGAGTACATCATAACGCAGCTATGTTTGGAGGCAAGGTCTTTACACCATGATGATTAAGTTAAGACAAAGTCGCTAGAGTAGGCTCTGATCCAATATTACTGATTTATTTTTTAATTATTTTTTATGAAGAAGCAAAAATACCAAGAACAAAGACAAAAGCACACCAACATAAAACAAAAAACATGGCACAGAATTTCAAAACAAGAATAGGAAATTAATACTGGTTGTTATATTTCATATTGTCATCATCAAATTTGTTAACCAGATTACCAGATACAGGCATGCAAGATTTCATTTATAAGAAGAAATTTGGGCTTAAGTACAGACAATATGAAGTGAGAAACAGGAAAACATTTATGTGCTAATGAGAAGACTACCAAAAAAAAAAATATTGCCCATATATTACTATCAGATTTCTAGCTCCAGAAGTGTGAGAAAATAAATTTCCCTTCTACCACTAGTTCCGTGGTATTCTGTCATCTTTAGCAAATTAAATGAGTAAGAAAAAATAAAATTATAGGTGGCAAAATGTACTATAAAGGAAATGAAACAGGGACATCTGATAGTAAGAACAAGGGCCCAAAGATAGGTGCCAACTTAGCACATTTTTTTTTTTACATCTAGGTTTTTTTTATTAAAATGTGTTGAGTAAAGAAGTACAAGCAATGCTCTGCTGGGAATAAAAACTAATAGACATTATGATAAATTCTGGCACGGTAACAAAGATGTACAAGTACATACCTCAAAGAAGCTATGTACCAGCAGCCATTCCTTGGTTTTTGTTACTCTTTATCAAAATGAAGCACCTTAAAAAAAACTAAGAAGCCCCAGAAACTGCAACAGGGAAAGAATGTCCTGTAGCGCCCCACTACCTTGGGCTCTCTTTGGAAAATGAAGCGCTATTGTTTAATTTAGCCCCAGGTTGACCCACAAGTGTGTGACCACTGCATGAACATGTGTCTTCCTACAGTCGGCTTCTGTCAGTACTTAAAGCTATAGGATTAGATGACATCACTAGGGACACCATGCAGATAGTGGAAAGGGGTCATATTTCAAAGTGAGTGAGTTACCACAGCATATACTTCACCCATTTCTATCTAATTTTTTTTAACCATAAAAACAGGGAAGACATGGAGGTGAAGAATGAGCAGCCAGGGTCCAAGCACGTTTCATCATGATATCTGCATTTTATAGGCGTGGGCAAGACAGCCACATTGTTATGCGCTCCCCCTCCTCAGTCTACAGAAAGACAACCTGCAGAAAAGCTGCAAATTCTTTACTGAGTGCCAGCTACCGACTGCTGCTGTGGGAGTGCTGGCACTGACAAGGGAGTGCACACAGGCATCCTATTCTAAGAAAAAGTCTTTGTGGGGAAATAAAAGTGGCAGAAGAGAAAGGTGACGGAAGATAAGAAGAAGCAAGGCCAGATCTCAAAAGGATTTACAACCTAAAACCAAGAGCTTGAATTTTATACCAGTTTATCAACCTTAGCATCTTGAGTCAGATGTCTTTGGAATGCAAGGCTTTCTTGCACATTACAGGGTATTTTGTAAACATGCTGGACTCTGCTCACTAGGTGTCAGGAACATGGCCTGCTCCTCCCCACCACTCTGCTGTAACAATCAAATGTGTTTCTAGGCATGACCAAATGTTACCTGCTAGTAGTAGCACATCCTTTACTGGGGAATCACCACTTTATATAAAGCAGAAAGCCACTGAGGCTTTAAATAGGGTATACACATCATTAAATTACATTTTCTGAACATTAGTATGACAGGAATGGATTTGGTTGCAGAGAGTAGGGGAAGAGCAGGGAAAGATGTTAAGTAGTTTGGATCAGGAATAAAATGAAGAGAAAGGAAGACACATTCAAAACAGAAGTTAGGACCAGATGAACTTGCTAGTAGGTGAGGTGAAGGGCTCGGAAAAGCTGGAAATCATACATATACTTGTTTGTGTTTTAATTGAATGATAGCACCATTTCTCAAATTTGGAGAACAGGTTTAGGGTGTTGACAAGTTATTGGTTCTATCTTCAGCAGGGAAAGTTTTATGGAGGCTGTTTTATCATTGCAGAAGAGCTGCAAAAGAGTGGATGTGTATTTGAATCTGATGCACTAAGAAAAGGTCAGAGCTGGAGATAAAAACTAGGGAGTCAGAAGCCTCCAGACAGTACTTAAAGCTGCGGGACTAGATGACATCACTAGGGACACCACACAGATAGTGAAAAGGGGTCATATTTCAAAGTCATCCAGTTACCACAGCATATACTTTACCCATTTTTATTTAATTTTTTTTTTTTTACCTTTCCATTTCCATAATTTAGAGCACGGTTCAGTTGTCTAACTGATATAATAAAACCCAGCCAGCTTTACTTCTGTTCATTCTTTTTTTTTCTTTTCTCTTTTTTTTTTTTTTTCTTTGTCTTTTTGAGACAGGGTCTTGCTATGCAGCTCAGGCTGGCCTTAAGCTCACTTTGTAGCTCAGGCTGGTCTCGAATTCACAACAATCCTCCTGCCTCAGCCTCCCAAGTGCTGGGATTATAGGCATGCGCCACCACGCCCGGCTCCTTCTGTTCATTCTTAGTTTAGTGTCATGCTTTAAAATTGTTCTTTTTATGGGGCAGAGGTGTAGCTAAGGGGTAGAGCACTTTCCTAGATCTGTGAGTCCCTATGTTCAATCCCCGACATCACCTAAAATAGGAATATTCTCCGTTCCCCTAAGTCTACAGGATTATCCCTAATGCTAAATCCTAGCAGAGGCTTAATCACTGTCCTCATCCCTTTTCTGGGTTTTAACTCTGGAAGAAATACATCAGATCTATATCTGTCTACACGTATAGATACATATATAGATATATAGATGTAGATAGATATTAACAAAGGTATACTACTAACATTTGTAGTACTAAGCTCACTATTAAAATAATTAGCGTGGTCCTGAGGCCTAAATATCCTTTCCTTAGAGCATCAGACTACCAAGAGAATAACAAACATTCCTACTCAGCAAGATGCTCAGCAAGTCCGTCAAGAGTAGGGCAGAGAGGCCAAGAATGCCAGGTCATGCGGCCTCCCCAGACCTGCCTCCATCAAGCAAGCTCAGGCCATAATGCAATTATATCTCTTGTATAAAATGAAGGGAGACACATGCTCCTTACTTATTCATGTCATGGTCAGCGCAGGAAAAGAGGTGTGAGATTTGTTCTTGTTTTTATTTGTTTACTTTGCCAGTTCTGATAATCAAGCACAGGCCCCCTGTGCTCTGTCACCGAGCTTCCTCCATGTCCCTTTTCCTATTTTTAAAGCAAAACTTAACCTCTAGGAATAGGACTTCAACCAAAGGGTAACAGACACTTGGCCATCAGTTTAATTTTATTAACTATGCCTCCTCTTTTTGAGAGAAGCATGTGAAAGCTAGAAGGAAACACTAAAAATGCCCCACAGGTACTTCCCAGAAAGATCAGAAGGGCAAGTGGAATGCACCTATGGGCCACTGAAGAATCCAAGTAAGGAGGAAAAGAATTAGCCCACTCCAATTAACACAAATTTTCTACTGCTGATTTCAGAAGCCATCGTATTTTCAGGGTTTCTATGAGTAAATAGCATGCACACATCTTCACCCTTTCTTCATCAGAACTGAAGAAGCATGAATGGCTAAGAGTGGTGTGTGGGAAAGACCCTGAGCTATTCCTTGGTGGATGTTTCCAAGAACTTAGTGAAACTGGATATTAAGACATTTCTGGGCTGGGGAGATAGCTCAGTATAATAAGCGCTTCTGTGGCAAGCACAAGGGCCTGAGTTCAATCCCTGGCTCCACACACACACACACACAAAAAAAAAAAGACATTTCTGCACATAGCACAGGTCCTCAGAGTTCCCCTGAGGCTCAGGTTAGACTCAGTCGGTTTTCTCCAGCAGAAGCCATCGACAGAGCAACAGCAGCAGCAGCAACCATCCCTGGACTATCTCCTGGGCCCTGGGCGCCCTGCGAAACCTCAGCAGGGGAAGGAAATAAAGTTCTGTGCCATCTCCAAGAACCAGTCAGAAGAATCACTATGGTGTCTTTCAAAATAGAAATTGAGAAGAGTATCTTTTCAATGTTTTAACAAATGGCATTACTATTCTTTCAAATATCCCAATTCCCCTTTCTGGATTATATATCACACTCCATGACATCATCTTTAATCATACGACTTGCTTTTAGTCTGCTATATGAGAGAAGAATTGATCTTTGTTATTTATAAGTAGAAGCTTTAAGAAACACCTTGTGGCCTCTGGCTCTATTTACTTCTCTGACGGGGCCAGCAGTGCCTCAGTTGGAGATAACAGCTATGTCATCATTCTGAGGGCCATGACAACGACATACAGCCTTCCTCACCACGACAGACACATAACTTGAAAAGACAAATCTTTCTTGGTGCTGATCCAGTGAGATATAGTGATCTTGAGTTATCAAAATATAGTTCCGCAATGCTGACTGATAAAGGTGTTGTCCTAGAAATTCCAGCCTCTTTAATGACCAAGAGCTGGCAAGCAAGCTCACTCAAGCAAGCAGATTTGGTGGATTAAAGCACTTTTCTTCTTAATACTAGAAGAACTCGAGTGACATCATGCAGGGTGGGTAAGATGCACTTTGCAAGAATGGCAGTGGCTAAAGATGGATAGTCCACGAATTTCAGAAACTTAACAAAATACTTATTTCCCATGAACAACTTAACTGCTCTGCTGGGCGGCTCTCTTCTAAGCAGCGGCTCCCGGATCAGGCTGGGCTAACTGTGGTGGCTCTGCCATTCTGGAATCTTTCACACTTACCCACATAAAGAAAAGAGCACACAAACAATTTTATAAGAAAGTTGTTATGACAGCAGCAGGGGATGGTAAGACAGGTGGACCCGTGCTCTCATCACATAATCTACGTTGAATAAGGGCTGGACAAATGGACTCTTTAGGTGACTATGCAGAGAACAAAATGGTTTCCTGAATAGTGACACTTTATCTGCCACCGTAAGGCAGTGTCTTCATACAATAAGTGCATGCGAAGTGAGGAAAGGCTTTTCAAAGGTGCTGCTGCCACATACGCAGCAATAGTGAACAGGGCAATCAGCTCCAGTCTTCACGGTAGGTGAGTTATTGCGACACAACCAGATCTCAGCGTTGCTCAGGTTGGACCATGGGACATGTCTGCATATGAGAATCCAAAGACTTTTCCGCTAGAGCCACAGGGAGCAAATGTGAGCTACAAAGTGCTGCAGGAAACAGGGACGTAAGCTGCAGGGGAAGCACTGTCGCAGTAGACGGGCACTGCTGGGAGGCCGTGTCAGACCGGTCTTTAGCTGCAAACTCAAGTGGTGGCAGAACTAGCAAAACCCCAGGACTGTGCATATCAGGCACTGGAGAAAAGGGCTGAGTCCTTCCCTGTACCAAGAAGCCCTGAAATTCCTGGGGGATTTAAATGGGAGTACTTCAAAAGAAAATGAATAGCACCAAAGGAAGTAATGAAAAAAAAATCTCTTATTCTATATGAGCAATTCCTTTGGTTAACTGAAGGGAACTATGGTATGGGAGTAATGGAGAGAAGAGGGCTTAAACATAGAAGAAATCTCACATGGAACTCAGGAAATCACTTTTACTAACTTTATTTTTTAAAGAAGTTTTTATCTTTAGTCATTAATCCCCAGACTGCAGCAACCAGAGCCCATTAGGTGAGCTGGCCATAGTAAGGACCCACAGAGAGAGGGGATTCCACTTCAGAAATTCAAGGGCTTTAGCACAGAGCAGTATTTCTGTTCTGAGCATCAAAAGGCAGGTGGGGGTGTAAGGATACCCTTCCCAGCACACAATTAAAGTACACGTGAGACCGTGGGCGACTTCCTCCATAAACAGGATCTGCATCAGAGAACACTTTCAAAGGCCCAATGTGGAACTTTGTTAAAGACCGAGCAGCAGGTGGGCAGCAGCCACCCAGCCCCATGGGACTGAAACTGAAGCTCTGAAGCCCACCCGGCTCCTCACAACCTCTTACCCTAGCTCAGCCCACTCACACCCAAACCTAAGCGAAGTGCTTCTCACCTGCGGGTTGCCCCTACGCAAACCCCAATCTGGTCTAATAGGAAAAGGCTTTTTACACAGAGACAAAGGGGCTCAGACACACCTCCTTCACGCGAAAATGGCTTCTCTGCCCAGAAGCATGATTTTTCCCATGAGAACTATCAATTTATTTTCTTTTACTGAAAGAGAGGAACCACGGGCCTGTTAAGAAAGCTGAATGCTCTTTGGTCTGCTCATTAAACCACCTGTTTGCCTATGATCATTGTAATTGTCTAGCTGTGTCTCAGGGCCCTTGTCCCAAAGTAGCAGCCACAGTATCTCTTCTCAGCCCCTGAACTTTGCTGACAGGGGCTCCAGGTCTCCCAGACCTCACCTTGTATCCTGCTTCTTGAAGGTTGTTGTTTCTACCAGAACTAATAGACATCTAGTGATAGCTACCAGTTCCATCATATGATGGCTAGTTCTCCACTCCTACATTACAGATCTTTCTTTCCAAGCTTGGTGTTAATTCCTAAAGGAGGCTTAGTATTTTAATTCACAGTTTTTTGGTCTTTTATTAAAAAAAAAACATGCAGGAATCAGACAGGGCTATAAAGCAGTAGAGATAGCATATCAACTCCCTGTCTGTCTCCCAAGACAGCTCCTTCTACTTTCTGCATGTTGTAGTTCCTTTTGTTTAAATTCTGTTTAGGAATAACTCTCTCCAGTCAGCCAAGGGGATCCTAATCAAAACAACACCCCAGCTTGACCTGATATGGCAGACTGTCCAAGGTAAGCATCACATTAAACTCCTGGGCACTAAAGTTAAATGGTTTTTCTTCATAGCAAACTTGCCCTGGGAATGAACACATGAATAAACTTCAAATAACTCTATATTTGCTAGGCAGACAAGCCAATAAACAGACAACTTCTTGAGCAAAGATGGTCTTAGGATGCTCTCTAGATTGAAGAACAGAATACAAATAGTTCTTGGTAACCATAACTGTTGGAAAGAACCAGGAAATCCCAGCTGGAATGAGGGACAGCACCTTTTTAATCCTTGTTAAAGATTCTGTGTAGTAGAAACAATCTGTGTTTGAAGGAAAGGGGAAAATAGACTTTTCGTTGGGTTGTTTTGTTTTCCCCTCTGATGAGGTCTCAGATTCATTGTTTTCATAAATACTTAGCTGTCCCAACATGATTGTGCTTTCCATATAGATCCCTAGAGGGTAACACATCTAACTATAAAGCAAGAATTTCCATGAAAACCAAAACATGAGCTAAAGTAATTGCATTATATCAGTCTGCAAGTAAAGCACCTAGAAAAATACATTTTAATGTTTGAAAGCAACAATAATAGATTAATATTACACAAAAGCTTCAAAGTAGTGTAAAGAGCAAAATTCAAATGGGTATTTTATTACAAACAAAAAACCCCCTATGTTCTTCAGAAGCAAGACGCCCATTTTATTATTTACATACACCATAAGCCTGGGGAATGATGAAAAGTAATCTTGCTCTTAAAATCTTTTATGTATCTTTATCCTTCCAGATTTCTTAAGATGTAGGAATCTTATGGAAATAGACATATTTGGGAGTATGTGGCTATGCATGGGCTGGTGGAATGCTTTCTGGTTTATCTGCAGACAATAAAGAGGCCGATATTTTCCTGAACTAGTGGAATGGTGTATAAGACAAATTATGGTCATAGCTAGGAGAAGAAAAGATGGTATTGCTCAAGGTCTGCAACATGAATTTGATTACTCAAGTGTATGAAAAAATCCTTGGAATACTGATCTTTAGAGTTTAGCTGCCATCCCAGTATCCCACAAAGAGCTTACACACTGATGTTAAGTGACTCTAGTCAATATGTAGTATCTTTTAGACTATTTCTCAGCTTCCCAATTACAATTTTTTCTACTTCTTCACAAGTTTCTTCCATTTAATACAGAACATTCTACCTTCTACTACAAAATAAAGGTCAGAGTCAAAACCAAAGAGTTTCACAAAAACAATAACTACCTTGCTCCACACAACCTCTTTCTACCCTATAACCTTCTCAAAAGGAAAAAAATGCAAGAAAGGATCTTGGTTTGAATAGAAATTGATTAAACATTTTTTCAGTTTCCACCCAACTTCTTCTAAACTCTTGGTTTCTAGTGACCTTTCAAATACAGAGTAATTAAATGCTGAAACTATAATAATTGAAAAATCTCCATTCAAAAACCATCCAAAAGTTCTGCCAGTGTTCATTTAGGGGGCATCTGAGGCTGAAATTTTGGTAATTCCCAGCCCCAAACTAGCATTGCTATACCTTACTAGTACTAAAACACTGATGCTTTTTAAATGATAAAAGAACTATGACTCATAACCAGTAAGTATCTCAGAAGAATTTTATTCCATACTCAAAAATCTAATGCAGAATGGTCAGGAAATGTGTTCATATATAGAAACAGTTACCTACAGTTGAGACATACTGGAGATACGTGAGAAAATTTAAATGATTAAAATAGGTTTAATACATGGGCACATGCACAAGTAGATTCTGCTGTCCAGATTACCCTAATTGCTCCAGCCTCCTGGAGTAAACTTTTTTTTTACTACTTAGATAAAATGATACAAACACCCAAACCACAATTTCCAAACCAAGGGAATTCCTCACCCACAGGAGAGAACTGAAACTATGCCTGTTTCCCCTGCATAAGTCCATTGTGAAGCCTGATTCTCCAGGCCGCCTGGCTCTCAGCTCTTGCTTGATCTCTCCTCCTAAAACTGCCTTTCCCGCACTTTATGCTGACCATCTTCTTCCTCCCCAGAGCTTAAAAGCCGTCATGAGTAGCAGAATTTCAATGGAAGTTTAGGAAGGAATATGGCAAAGCTGAGAAGCTTATGGAAATATTAGTCATTGCTGTTCTGAAGTTCCCTGTCCACCTTCACCACAAATGAAGTCCAGCACACTGAGGATTTCCTCTGGCTCCCTGGTGGGTGTTCTTTTTGCATTTCCTGACTCTTTCTCCAAGGCTCCTCAGTTCTACAACTTAATTACACAGGATAACTTCTTTCTTTCCCTTCCCCTCAATATCTTTCTTTCACTCTCTCCCTTGTTTTCTTACTGTCTCACTTAGTGTCTCATTTTTCATGCTATATTTCATGGAAATATCAGTTAAAGTGATTTTTCTAAGCAAAACACTATTTACTTAAAATGGATTCATGCTACACTCATGAAAGGTTTTTGTTTTAAATTATATTCATTTTCTTCTCACTACAAAGAGAGGCAGAGACAGAGAGATAGAGAGGGGGAGAGAGACAGAAACTGAGACAAACAGAGAGAGACAGAGACAGACAGAGAGACAGAAAGATACAGACAGGGAGAGACACAGACAGAGAGAAAGCGAGAGAGAGAGATTATGGAAGAATAGAAACTCAACTATTAAAAAGATTATCCATTTGTATTGACAAATACACTTAAGAAAAGTTGGGGGCTTTTGTGTGCACACATTTTGGGGGATGGAAGTATCATAGATTTTTTTTGTCTGTTTTTTAAGATGGTCTCTCACTAAGTTAGTTGCCCAGACTGGTTCAGACTTGCTCCTATCTCAGCCTCCCAGAGCACTAGGGTTATAGACATGTGTCACCATACCTGGCATAAAATTATCTTTAATAATAAGTCCTATCTTTTTAAATTAAGTCCTATTTTGTTGTTTAAAAAAACAAAAGATTTTTAATGGGGACAGTAATTTGAGGATAACCCTTGATGATTTTCCTTCTTCCCAACCTCCCTATCTGGAAGTTCTACTTCATAATACTTCCATGTTTTTACTCTTACAAGTCCTTCTCCACATAGAATAGCAATTTTAGACACCATGCTGTAGTATCTCCCCACTTAAAATTCTTTGGAGGTTTCAGTAATGCACGGGCCCCCAGAACTCTACAGTACTCCTTTTCAACCTCCCCATGTCACTGTCTCCTGTTTGCAGCACTGTATGCACACACTAATCCCACCCTACCTCAGGAGCTTATTACTACATGTTGGGGCCGCTTGCTTTTTTTTTTACGTGTCTTGACCTGGAGGGCCCAACTTGAGATGACCTTCTCTGAAGACATTATTTGAAACAGGTCACTAGGTTAATCTCCACTGAAGTATAAGCAACAACCTATACATTCCATGTGAATCTGCTCCCTCCATGTAATTCAAGATCCACAAAACAGAAACTACATCCTTTTTGTTCTCAGTTGAATCTTCTATAATTTAATATGATATGAGGCTGCGGTACTAGCAGAGTAAGGGTGAATAAGTAAACAAAGGAAGCACTTTCACTTCAGAAGATACTGTAAGAGGATCTTTATACCTAGGTACAAAAATATAGCTGTCCACTCCAGAATCTTACCTTTAAAAGGAGGGACTGAGATGTGAATAAATGTCAAAATGTTACAGGAATTCAAAGGATGAAGGTGTGCTAGTTAAGAAAGCCAAAGGCTTTATAGAGAGAGCAGTGTGCATTTGAGATGAATTATAATAAATGAATAAGATCTCAGAGGATGTAAATTGCAGTATTATGGCTGCAGTGAATGAAGACATGAACAAGTGAAGTACAACACCTGCTTGGCAGGTAATATATTGACTGATTTTGCTAGAGGAGTTTATATGGTTTAACTTAAAAGTACAGCAAGACAGATTTTTTTGGAGGGGGGTGGCTCAGCCCACCCTGACGGTGGGGCTGGTGCAGCTTGTGGTGCTGGAGATTGAACCTCGGTGCCCTGCGCCTGCCTAAGCAGGTGCTTTAGACCCTTGCGCTATCTCACTGCCCCCCCCAAGACAGATTTTTTTTGAAGGTTGTAAAAACTATAAAAAGTGAAACTGTTTAGCTTTTAAGAAGACTTTATATAATCATAGAAAATTTATGCAAGAGAAATCTCATAGTGGCATACAAGACCAATTGAAGCTATGTCCACTTACTAGGACTACCACATCAAAATGCCACAGATTGGGTGGCTTAAACAATGGAAATTTATTTTCTCAAAGTTCTGAAAGCTGGAAGCCCAAGACAAGAAATCATCAGGGTTGTTTTCTTCTGAGCTCTCCGTTCTTGGCTTACTGATGGCCATCTTGCCATCATGTGGTAACACAGTGCTGTTCTCTCTGTGCACACTTCTGTTTGGTGCCTCTCTGCGTCTTCATCTCTACTTCTTTTAGAATACC
Organism: Ctenomys sociabilis; assembly: GCA_004027165.1. NCBI lineage: Eukaryota > Metazoa > Chordata > Mammalia > Rodentia > Ctenomyidae > Ctenomys > Ctenomys sociabilis. The sequence continues at coordinate 26,627 of PVKA01028107.1, forward strand.
AGCTATGCTAGTTTAGGGTTCACTCTGATAGACTTTGTTTAACTAAACCAGCTTTTTAAAAACATTATCTGTAAATACAGTATTTTTCTGAGAGAATAGGGCTAAGCCTTCAATATTTTTGTAGGAAGCAATTTATCCCATAGCAGAGGGTGAGGGATGAGAGGGAATGGTTTTCTTTTGTGGTTATTTGTTTGTTTGGAGGTTAAGTGTCAAGATAGCTCCTTAGTATCACAAGATTCATCTCCCTGGACCTATGAGCCATAAAGAAATCTTGGAGGAGCCTTAGGAACTAACAAGTAGAAAAAGAAAAAAAAAAACAAAACAAAAAGGATTGGTGAGATAACTCAATGGTCTAAAGTGCCCGCTCAGGCAAGCTTAGGCAGATGCAGGGGACCATGGTTCAATCCCAGGCACCATACACCATGCCAGCCCCACCCTCCAGGAGGGCTGAGCCAACCAAAAAAGAAAACTTGTAATACTGATATACAGAAAGGGAGTGTGATGGTCTCTGATTAGCACATGTTCCCCTTCTTCCTTCTTATCATGAAGTTCTGGTAGAAGTCAGAATTTTTAAAAGCTGTATCTTCATTCTATGAGGACACCAAGAAATCTTTCTATTGCTTTAGCATCAGTAACGACTACTTTTCTCCTACATCACCAGTTGTGGCTTGATGAATTACAGCAGTGTGGGAGCCAGCTGTGTTACTTTTCTCATCGGTGCCCAGACAGATCACCTCCAAAAAATTCAATATCCTTTCTAGAACACACTTTGTCTTCCGCCTTCACTCCTGAATCTACTCCATGTGTCCCCCTTACTTTGCCATTGTCTCATTTTTCTCATTCTTTTGTCCTTGCAAGCTTTCTTACATGTTCTTTGAACAAGGTATTTTTTTAAATGTTGAAGCCCTTATAAATAAAAATTCTCATTAGATATACTTTTATATACAGAAAAGTACCAGAAAGAGTGCAAGAAAAAGAAACAAAGGGTAATTGTCTTATCCTAGGAACCTATGTCTCCTTGTCAGTTTCGCCTCTACCCCCAGAGTAGCTCTTTTCGATAATTCTACACAGTCACTAGCCTCCAGTTGTACACTAAACCATCCTATCTCTTTGTTTACCCTCACCACAAACCCCTCATGTTCATTTCCCTGAACTCCTTTCACTAACACATGTCACCCTGGTTGAGAGCCAGAGCATAGGGTGTGTGGGACTGGGTGATGTCCCAGTGAATCCTGTGAAACCACCAGCTTACATTCTGACTGTCCTAACCTTTAGACATGTCCGGTCTGGTATTTAAGTTAGTGTTAAGTATATACCTTAGGTAGACCATAGATAGACCATTGACTTGAAAAAAATATTACAATCTCTTATCCCTGGGCTGGGGAGGATGGCTCAGTGGAATAAGTGCTTCCCTGGCAAGCACAAGGGTCTGAGTTCAATCCTTGGTTCCGAAAAAAAAAAAAAAAATCTCTTACTCCTTTTGAACCGCTCATCCATGCTCCAGCGCTAGCGACATTGTATTTTATCCCTGAATACTTATTACTCTCACACATTGCTGGTTCCAAGACTCCTTGAAATGACAGAAATAGCAAAAATAGCAAAGGCTAGAGGACAAAAGGAAACTGCAGGTCCAAGAAATAACCTCAACTCTCAGGACTGACCACAGCACACTTTGCAGGGAGAGAAAGCCAGGGGGAAGGAGGAGGTGGGTGTTTCTCCGAAAGCTACCAGGAGTAACATTCAGCCTCAGATGAAGAAAGTTGATGGTCAGACAGAAGCAAAGGCCACCATTTATGCAGGTGAGGAGAATCAGAGGAAGAATAAAGGGATGAGAAGAGCATTCTAAGCCCCCAGAGCAGCCAGCGCATTCAGTCTCAGCCACACATTCATTAATCTTCTCAAAAAAACCTATGAGCCTGGTACACAAAGAAAGAGGCTGAAAAAGTTCTGAACTTCGGTGCAGTTACAAAGCTGATCAACCATGCAACAGAGAGATGATGTCCAAAGCCTTGGCAAGGAAGCCCAAGCTATGATTCATTGGTGTGTGTGTTAGGCATCAAAGGAGCTTCAGATGGAGATGCAAACAGTAGCAAATGGGCACATCGGGAGAGAAGGACCCTGAAGAGGAAGGTACAAGGTATGAGTTCAGACCAGGAGGCTGTGAGCACCAGTCCTACCCAAGGGCACAAAGGATGAGATCATGTCTTAAGGTCATCAAACACCCCCATTGTGTCCTTTCTGTTCCACAAAGTGTGATAATTCAGATGATCTTCCACCTAGTTCCTCAAAATATTCACTGAGATCTCATAAATTAAGAGAATGTAACTGCTAAGTTTCCGTTTTCGTCCTCTATAACAACATAACTGGATACTCTCCTAGAAAAAAACAACATTACTTATTTGTAAAACATCTCATTTTCCTTCCTTCCTTCCTTCCTTCCTTCCTTCCTTTCTTTTTTTCTTTCTTCTTTCTTCTTTCTTTCTTTGCTACAGAGTTTCATGGCACAGCTTGGACTTGCAGTGATCCTTTTGTCCCAGCCTCCCTAGCACTGGAATTACAGGCGTGCGCCACTACACCTGGCTTTGGTGACTGCCTCTGCATAGCGCCCCACAGCATGTGGTACTGAGGATCGAATCTGGGTTCTTGCACTTGCCAGACAGGCACTTATACCACTGAGCTATCTCCCCAGCCCTAACATGTCTCATTTTTAAAAAGACAATCCCTTGTTCTTACTTCAGCATCACATTTACTGAAATTGGAACAATATAGAAAAAGAAATGATCCTTTAAGAGAATGAAAATAAAAGAAAATATTTGTAAAATAAATATATGATTAAAAAATTGTATCTAAGAAGTACAAATATAAATCCTTAACACTCAACCACATGAAATCAAGTAACCCAATTTTAAAATTGGCCTGAGCTGAATAGGTAGCTTGGTGGCATAAATGCCTGTCTGGTAAGCACAAGGTTCTGGGTTCAATTCCCAGTAGTGAAAGCCAGGCCAGCCCCAGAACCCAGCATGGTGGGGCATGCCTGTGGTCCTACCAGTAGGGAGGCTGAGACAGAAGGATCTCTGTGAGTCCAAACTGTGTAGTGAGACCCTGTATCAAACAATAATAATAATTGGCCAAAAGGCTGA
>PVKA01028108.1:9479-29847 GCA_004027165.1 Ctenomys sociabilis
TCATGAACTCTTTACCTACCCCTATGTCTTCAAGAGTTCCTCCTACTTTCTCTTCCAGGAGATTGAGTGTTTCTGTTTTAACGTTTAGATCTTCAATCCATTTTGACTTTAACTTAGTGCATGGTGATAGAGCTGGGTCAATTTTTAGTTTTCGGCATGTAGAAAGCCATGTTTTCCAGCACCATTTGTTAAAGAGGCTGTGTGTGTGTGTGTGTGCAGGGTCTCACTTCGCAGCTCAGACTCATAGTGATCTTCCTGATTTCTGCTTCCCTAACCTGGGATTACAGGCATGCACCACCATACTGGGACTCCATCTCTGGCTCAGCAAGCCCAAAGGTGAGGTCCCCTGGCACCTGTGTTACCTAAACAAGTACTTAGTTCACTGAGCTATACCTCCAGCCCTACTCTCCTCTTTTTCTACCTTTCCTCTCTCCTTTCTTTTCTACCTTTCTTTCTTTTTAAGTCTTTTCTCTTCTCTCCTCCCTTCCCTTCTATTTTTCTTTCTTTCTTTTCCTCCTCTTTCTCCCTCTCCCTCTCTCCTCTTCCAAAATGAAGTAAATCTTTTTAATCCTCTTTCACCTTTCACCTACAAATGTCTTTGCCATTTAAGTTTTTACGTCTACATAATCATCTTTCAACCTTATAGGAATTTCCTTATCTCACTAAGGATAGGCAATCCTCCCCTACTCACTAGACAAGACTAAGACAGCTGAATTCCACAGACTTTTACCGTGCTTGCAAAACATAAAAGATTCTATCTTACCAACCATGTCATACCTCATTTCTTTGAGCACCCACACTCTGGCCTTCAGTATGTCCTATACCTAAACTCTGATAAGTCTTTCATGTCCTGAAAATTCTTTAACCATACCTGACATCAGTAATCCTGAAAATTTAGTTTAAAAGGTGGGTTAATTCATATTGTTGTAGGCAGCTGAATTATATAGAAATATTATAGGGAGTCAGGCAGGACCAGGCCCTCAAAGAGACAAAAGAAGGTGACTTTGCAACTTGAAAGAAACAAACACTCCCATATGGGCCATACCTCAATATCAAGACTAAAGAGGAAACACAGCTACATACTTCCCTAGGGATGGGCATCAGGAATTGATATTCTTAATAGGTATCAATCACCTTGAAAGAACCCAAATAAATAATTAGCCCAACCCCCAACTGGAAAAGACCCTTTCTTATCCAGGCCCTCTTGCTATGTAACTCACTTCCCCATTTGGTACTGGATTTAATCAATTTTACCTGAACAACGATGCTTGTAATCTTATTGGTTGACCATAGTTTTATGTCACCTCATGCTCATCTAAGGTAGCTCCCATGTCTTCTCCACCACTTTAGACCCACCTCACAACATGGTTTTCCTCTGTGAAAGTCCCTGGATAAGACAACTTCCTGGGGACCACCTTCCTGTCCCTCTCTCAGATAGGAGCTTTCTTTCCCTCAGTAAATATATTCTGCTCATAGCCTCCATTTGTTCATAAATTTCATTGTTCAGTTTTAGAAACTGTGAACTCATCTCAGGTCTGAAGTAATTTAGAATATTTTGTACTCTCTATTTACAGGTTTATACTTTCATCAAGATATTTTTAGAGAAAACAAATATTTTATTATGTACTTAAAATTCTAAGTTTCATGTTATGGCAATGTAAAAAACAGAGAAACCTAGAAGTTTTATAATATATTTAAATTCAATATCTCAACACAGATGGAAAAACAGAGTAATTGAGCATTTGTGAAAAGTACTCAATTTATAATTAAGTGTTTAGATGTGTATTTTGAGAAATAAATGATTAGATGAGCAGTACACATTTATTGAAGTTATATTTAAAAGTACCTCTATTGGGGATTTTTAATGTTGAACAGGAAAAGTTAATTTCTGTGTTCAATGAGTGAAGCTTACAAAAAAACCTTTGATCTTGAAAAGGAAGGTAAGCAATAAAAGAGTCATATAACACTATTCCATTCTATAATTCCTTTCAATGTGATTAAAGAAGGCTATGGTACCAGCAAGAACAGGAAGACCTGGGAACTTCTGTTGTTTCGCTCATACTCAGTGCTTCCATAATGCTGAAAATATCTGCATTTCCCTACTGTGTGATATTACGATCAAATAGCACAGAACACAAGAGAACCAAAGGACTCCGTGTTATCAAGCAGCTTTCTGAAAATGGAAGCTGGAAGATGCAAGAGTAAATCCACAGAATGAGAATGCATCATTTCTGTAAGCCAGCAGTCAGGTGGAGTCAAAACAAAGAAGCTTTAGTGCATATCTGAATCAAGCTAATTTCTCTTTAATACTTTTTTGCCATTCAGTAATCTGCATTGCAAAAAGGGAAAAGGGCCACAAACCTTAACTACATTTTCAAAGTAGATGTGAACTAAATAATTGAACACATTAAATTTCTTCCACTAAAACTCTTAAGAATGATACTGAATTACAAACACAATTTAGTAATTATTTAAGTTAAGAAATAAGTAATTTAATAATCATATTTAGTAAAGACAGAATCTTTATGAACAAGTATTATAAATAATAAAGGCCAAAATAAAGACCATGTATTGTGGAAGACATTACAGAAATATAAAGCCAAAATCGACAATATTTATTTATGGAATGGATTTCACTATGGGGAGCTCAATGAAAACAACAAATCATTGTAATACATATTTAGTAACAGTAAAGTATATAAAATAGTACTAGGCATTTCATGAATAAAACACAGAAATTAACAATTTAAAATTTAAATCTTGAACCTTCTTTTTACTGAGTTTATAACATACCAGGAGAGTTTAGAGAAAAAGATAATAATAGAAATTAATGATGGCCAGTTCTAAAATTATTGGATTGAAAGTCGTACAAATATAAATTAAATAGCTTTGGTATTAGCTTGAAACTACTATTTACTTTGGTTCTGGCAACTGTATAACAGTGCAATGACCATTGTTACGTAATCAAGAAATTTAGATTCCTAAATATTCCAGAAATTTTGATCAAATATCTCAAATAACATCATGCTTAGAATAATAATATTTTAAGAGTAATAGGGCTGGAAAGATTCCTCAGAGGTCTAAAGCACCTGGTTAGGCAAGCTTAGGCAAGTGCACAGGGACAGTGGTTTGATCCCTGGAATCTCATGCCATATCTGCCCCACCCCCAGGTTGGAGACAAGGAGAAGGAGAAGGAGGGGGAGGAGGTGTAATGGATTGTATAGTTATGAGAAAGGTTTGGCTTCCATTGGTACATTTACTGAGAAGCATTCAAATTTTGCTATGTGTGTTTCATCTTTGGCATTTAGCTATTTCAGTATCTATTATTACTGAAATGACTGTTTAAAGGAGAGACATAAGCAGGAAGACAAAATAAGAGACTTTACCATCATTTCTTTATTGATCACTGACTCTGACAACCCCATATTTAAGAGAATTGCTTTGTGGGAGTCTGAGTAAAGAACTATTTCATCACACTCATGCAAGAAAAATTTCAATTATATAAACATTTAAGAGAATAAGAATAGTTCCATTCTCTCTTCTCTATTTCTCCCAAAAGCAACACTTCCAAGTGCCAATGGAACTTGGCTCACAGTTTCTTTAACAACTAATAGTTAATGAACACCACAAGTGAGCACCAAGTTTTCACAGCTGTACAGGTAACTACCAAAGAGGTACAGTTTCCTTAAACCCAGACAATACGGAGGGGTTTAGTAGTTGGAAATTATTGGGAAAAGCTAAAACAGGGATGTGAAGAGGGAGCTCATACGAACAAGGATGCAAAACTCTCCAAAAGGCTGCATAGTATGTAGGATAAATCTTGGACTTGATCAGGAGTCCTGCACATGAATAACTTCAGTTACCTTCCTGAAGACTTCAATTGGCCCAGAGTCCAATACATTGTATACTGCTTCCCAACACATACATGGTCAACCTGCTTCCTCCCAAAATTTCCCCAAAGAAGTGTTAGCCTTTTCAGATGGCTAAAAAACATGTACAACCAGCTAAGCCCTTCCAGATTAAAATGCACAAAACTGAATATTTTATCGTCCTTCCATAGGAAAAATAAATGTGAAGAAACCTGACTTGTATTTTAAGGATAAGGAAAATACATAGAATTTTCAAAGTCTCTGTTCTGTACAGAGATACTAAAAAGTGTGAGAATAGCCTTACAAAGGGTCTCCAAATGGTACAATACCCTTAGTCATGCTGACTATTGAATAAGGCATTTGCCCTCCAAAGCCAACTCAGTAAAGACTGAGACACTAAGTGTATTTTCAAATGTGAAAGCAGCAACACAAGTATCAAGGTACAGACACATACAGACACACACACACACACACACATACACACAAATGAGAAAACATAACAAGTGATGAAGCAATAACTTTTGGGAATTGATTCCAGAGAAATGAATATTGGACTGAATCCCAAAATAATTGCTTTAAGAAAGCTTAAAGAACTACATGAAAGATTGAAACTTAAATGAATGAACAATTTATAAACAACAAAAACAAAAGTTAAACACAATGACAGAAATCACTAAAACAAAGGAAAATGATGATCTGAAAAGCACAATGAATGAAATGAAAACTTCAATAGAAAGTCTGAGCATAGGCTCTGTAAACAGGTTATAAATATTTCAAACCACTTAACCTTCATGAACTAAATGCAAAAGACATTAAGAAAAATTTCTCATTTGTAATTATATATGGAAAAGCAAAATGATACTAAGTAAATTCAATGAAAAGGTGAAAAATGTGCTAAGTGAGAAACGAAATAGAAATTAATTCAAGAAATCAAAAGAGATGCAAGTAAGTAGAAAGATATTTTCATGCTCAAAGACTGAAATTATTAATATTATCAAAATTTCTAATGACATTTTCAGAGAAGTAGACAAAATGAGCTTCAAATTTTAATGGAGCTAAAAATCCTAAACAGCTAAAGCTATCTTGAATAGGATGAACATAGCTTGAAGAGCAACTGGCTGAGTTAAACTGTAATATAGATCCAAAGTACCAAAATTGTACATTTCTAACACAAAGCTATAAACATATATCAAAGAAATATAAAGCTGAAAAAAATTCCTACATTTCACGGATAAATAAATTTTCATAATGTTCTCAAGAGCATTATTATACTGTCTTTCAATTTTTTTTTAACTAAAGAGTAATAAATGAAAAAAAAGACACAAGAATAAAAATGACACAGGACTGTCCTGCTACAAAGCTGTATATGCTTATATTTCTAAATTTCTGTGTAAATATATATAAGTGGACATTCCAAATTTTTAAAAAATATTTTCTTCATATTCTGTAACAACTTAAAGTTTAGCATATCAATACTAGATGGAAAATACCTGTTCCATGATATGCCTATGGTGTTTGACATTTAGACAGACAATGAGGGTAAACTGAACTGCATACATTGCAGGGTAATAATAAGCTTCTCTTCTGGAGAGTTAACAACCTAAGTTTGCAGATGAAAACTTGGAGAAAAGGAAGGGCTGCAAGTTCAGCCAACATTCTGGCCCAGTCTTTCAAGGTCAGTGAAGACTCAGGATATAGGAGAACATGTTTTATAACATCATGTAGCTCAGTTATGTCCCAAGTTTTCTGATCAAGGAGATTATGGGGTGACAGAGGAATTTGATTGATGATGCATAGTGTCCCTAAGGAAAGTCACATGGAGAGAAAACATTCTCTCAGGCTTTCACAAAGAGCAAATTGGTGAAGCAATGGCTGTGACTCAACTATATAGCTGACACTGACAAGGGATCTACAAAGTGTGGTACAGCGTTACAGGAAAAACCCTGAAGGGACTGGATAGACCTTATCAGATACAAAAGTTACATTTCTTTTTAAATAGGTCTTGCTTTGTCTTGGTCTTAAACATCTAGCAGAAATGTATAAAGACGAGGTATATAAAGTAAAGTTATATTTATATACTGAGGTGTGAAGGGCTCAAGTCAACAACTTCTGTGAATAACTCATTACTGTCGTGGACTGCTGGACCATGTTGGATTGTTTTGCTGAAGTCATGCACCTATAGTACTCAGATGCCCATGGAATACCCATCTCTGACAGGACTAAACTAAAAAAGGTATACAAAGGAAGGAACATTTGAATTTGTATATACAGAATAATCAGAATATATGTACAGCTACTTTCCCTTAACTCAGTGAGAAGGAAGATTTGTGCTAATAGTGTTTGGGTAGGATATCCTGTCTGCTTCTTGTACTATGGATAACCACTAAGAAGATAACAATGTACAATGTATTAATTATTGAAACTGTCCTGTTAATCAGCTGCAAAACTATCTCATTGATATTTGTTGCTCAATAAAAATAAATAAATAAATAAATGTTCTCAAGGCTATATTGGGGTCTAGTGAGAGTCTAGCAGAATAAGTGCCTGCTTAGGCAGTCATAGGGACTGCGGTACCAAATGTCATGTGGGCCCCACACTCATGAGCACCGAACTGGAGACAGTATAGTTGTGGTGATGCATGCCTGTAATCCCAGTGCTGATGACACAGAAACAGGAGGATCACTGTGAGTCCAAGATGTCTAGTGAGACCCTGTAGCAAATGTGTAAAATGTTAAATTAACAAAAAGAGTATTTTGGGAAGGGACTTTTTTCATTAAATTTTGATGGAAAATGGAATATTTGCATAAAAAATATTAAATTGGATTCTTATTTGATATCACCCAAAAAACTCAATTCAAAATATATTAAATATTTAAATAATGGGGCCAGGGGGATGACTCAGTGGAATAAGCGCTTCTCTGGCAAACACAAGGGCCTGAGTTCAAACCCTGGTTCCACCAAAAAAAAAAAATCATATTTAAATAAGTTATAAATTTTAAGGGACATGGTGGCACAGTCCTGTACTCCCAGCACTGTGGAGGCTGACACAGGAGGATCACTATAGGAATGAGCTGGGTGGTAAGACCCTGAACCAAAGACATATAATTTTTTTAAAAATTATAAACTTCAACAAAGTATAAAGAAAAGTAGTAAAATAAAATTCATCTTTATATTGGTAACCACAATGATTTTTTTTGTTATTGTTGTTGTTAACTGTGTATTAAATCTATGGTCAATTTATTGAACTACATTTCTGGTCCATTTTTCATTTTATTTTTGAGACAGGATTTTGCTAATTTGCCTAGTCTGAGATTTGGCCATGACTTTTTGATGTGACCTCTAATACATAAACATAAGTAAGCAAGAGCACAAAGAATGAAAATTTTATAGCACAGTAAAATAAATAAGAATCAAAATGAAAAGAAAATCTATGTTATTAGAAAAAATTCAGGCTGGCAAATTCCTCAGCAGATTTAAGTGCCTGCAAGCAGGCACAGGGGCTGGGGTTAGAACCCTGGGCCTGCCATGCTGGCCACATCCTCAGGACATGGGGCACGCTGGGACAGCAATGGGGACTGAGTGTGGTGGCACTCTTCTGTAACAATACATAGAGATCATCTGTTTACACCCTTTTCCGAATGCCCCACAGCATCTGTTCTCTTTCCACTGTTGGATAATGTCCTTCCTAATCATTGTTAAGCCATATCTCACTTTAGTTTTGATTTGTGTTTCTTTGACTAGTGAATTTTTATTTATTTATTATTTATTTATTTATTTATTCATTTGCAGAACCAGGGATTGAACTCTGTAAACAGATGGATCACTATGAGTCTGATCTAGGAGTGAGACCCTGAACATCTTGTAGACCCCTCCCTATAATACAAAAAAATTACATATAATATGTCAGATCAGGAATGATATTCAAGATATATAAAGGAACTTACAGGCGGCACTCGTAACTCAGTGGTAGAGTTCATGCTTTGCAGGCATAAGACCTTTAATCAAATCCTCGTCTTTATATCAGTGAAGAAACAACAACAGCAACATCCACAAGAAAATGATTAAAATGTTGCTACGTATGTGAGCAGGCACTTATCAAAAGAATGTATAAATATGAAATAGATATTTACAAAAAAAAAAGGTTTTCAATATCACTAATCAATATTCACTTTCCTGGCAAGTGCAAAAGCCAGAGTTCAATCCCCAGTTCTGCAGAAAAAAATTAAAAAATAAAAAAAAATCACTAATCAAAGAAACACAAATCAAAACTAAAGTGAGATATGACTTAACAATGATTAGGAAGGGCATTATCCAACAGTGGAAAGAGAACAGATGCTGTGGGGCACTCAGAAAAGGCATGCCTTGTTATAGTATTGGTGGATATGTAAGATGGTATAGTTACTGTTTCAAAAGGACTTTCCTTCAAAATTTAGAAACAGAAATATCAGCAATTGAAATTCTAAGTAGATATTCAAAGTAGATTAAATATTCAAAGTATATTTGTGCTTGCATTTTAACTGCATATTTGTTTTTTATTATTTAAATATTTATTTATTGTTACAAGGTCTCACTGTGCAGTCCAGATTCATAATGGTCCTCTTGTTTTCAGCCTCCCTAGCAGCTGGGATTGCAGGTGTGTGTCACCACACTGGGACTCCATCGCTGGCTCCGAGTGCCCTGAAAGCAGGGCCGGCACAGCGTGTGTTACCGGGGATGGACCCCCCGTCCCTGCGCTTGCCTAAGCAAGCACTTAGTCTGCTAAGCCATGTTGTATGCCCTTAATTACATAATAATTAACAAGATGCAATATTGTTGCCTATTGTCTATGTAGACAGTGTAATTGTGTAATGACAGATTGAGTGAAGTAAATGTAGTATATAATCTAAATTTCTCTAACTAAAATGGAAGAGTCATAAGATTGGTATCTTGGGTCTTGTGACAACATAGATCAGTACGTGATCACAAAGCACAGTAAATGTTCATGTTTTACAATAATTTTTACAGTAAAAGGAAAATTGCAATTATCTTCCCTCAGAAGACTCCCCATTACTCTGAACACACTTGTCACACACTTCTTGCCACTTTCTGAAGCAGACCTGGAAGTCTTATCATGTCTTTAATTGTTCTTTCACAGCTGTTCAAAAGTCCTGTATGAACTCAAAGCCTTCATCTTTTGGAATGATTTTGACTTTGCAGAGAGGTAGAAGGGACACAGTGCCAGATATGTTGAAATAGGCTGATAAGGCTACACTGATGTATTTATTTTACAAAACTTTCCATAAACATTTTGAATCTTTTCAGGAAATGATGGTAAAATGTGACACTCCCAAAAGAAGACTTCCAGAATTGCTTTAGAAGGGGGCCAGAATGAGGAAATAAAGGTGTTTAAGCAAGAGAAGATTTTGAGGGCACAAAAGGCAACGTACTTTTTATTTTAATAATATTTACAATTTTTATTTAAACATATGCTATATTGTTATTCATACCACTGATAGTGTGGATGATATGCAGATTATGCTCAGTGAAGTAAGCTAGAAAAGGAGAAAACAAAATCAATTGGTATCACTCATATGTAGAATCTTATAATGTTGAATTCATTGTAACCTGGAGAAAAATGACAGCTCCCAGAAGGCAGGAAGCAGAGGGAAGGTAAAGTGTTGGGCAAAGAGGAGAAATCCTGGACATGTAATATATGGTGTGATGACTATACTTAAAAATAACATGTCATAGATTTGAAAACTGTTGCAAGGAGATTCTAAGTTCTCCTATTTTTTTTTTTTTTATTTGAGACAGGGTCTCAGTATGCAGTTCAGACTGACCGTAAGCTCACTTTGTAGCTCAGGCTGGTCTCGAACTCACAACAATCCTCCTGCCTCAGCCTCCCAAGTGCTGGGATTACAGGCATGCACCACCACGCCCGGCTATCTAAGTTGTCTTAATGTACCCACATATATAAACAAAAACAGAACAAGTACATGCGATGGCATGAATGTTAATTAGCTTGAGTATGGTAATCATATTTAATGTGGCCAAATATCTAATCATTATGTTGCATGATTTAAAAAAATATATATATATATAGTTTTTTGTGTTATGACTGAAAATATGAAAATATTTCTTTTTTAATACTAATTGTTAAAATCATAAGATCATTTCCCATTAAAAAAAAAAGAGCAGATCTCTTTAGCGAAAGTGCAACAATTTGGAAAAGAAAATTATCTAGTTAGGTTGTCTTTGAAATAATGTCTTAAGACACAGGACATAGGTGAACCTGTACTGTAACATCACAAAACTCAGTTGTGCCCCAAATTTTCTGATCAAGGAGATTATGGAGCCACAGAGGGAAGAGCTTGATGATGTATAGTGTGCCTGGGGAGAGTCACATGGAGAGAAAACTTTCTCTCAGGCTCTCATAGAGAGCAAACTGGTCAAACATTGGCCATTACTCATCCACATGGATGACACAGACAAAGGATCTACAGAATAAGGTACAGGATTACAAGATAAACTCTGAGGGGACTTCACTGACCTCATAATAAACAAAAAGTACATGTGTTGGTATATAGGTCTTGCTCTATCTCTCAATTATCCAGCAGAAAAGTATAAAAATGAGGTATATAATGCGGGGCCATAATAACAAGTTGAGCTGTAAATGGCTATAGTCCACAACTTCTTTCAGGTAACTCACTATTATTGTGGAATGCTGGACTGTGTTGGATTGTGTCACTGAGTTCAGGCACCTAAACTGGTTTATTGACAATGGAGTGCCCATCTTTGACAGGTCTAGACAAAAAAAGGGGTATACAAAGGAAGAATCATGATGTATGTGTATAAACAGTACAGTTAGGGTAAATATGCCATGCCTATGCATAATTCTATGAGAAGCAAGATTTGCACTAATAGTGGTTGAACAAGATATTATGTCAGCTTCTAGTACTATGGACAAAGACTAGGAAAACTATAAGGTACAAAGTATTAATTATTGAATCTGTGATATAATTCAGGTATAAAAAATAAGATATGTAAATAGCTACACTCTCTTAATTCACTGATTAGAGACATCTGCTATAATAATGTCTGTAAGTATAATATCATATATACACTTTGTAGGATACCAAAACATTATGAAAACGGTTTGTAATGTATTAATTTATTGAATCTGTCCTGCTAATTTGTCTTGAAACTGTCTCATTGCTATTTGTTCTTTAATAAAATAAATAAATAAATGTCTTATTTTATAAACACAGTGGGAAAATAACCCAAAATACAAGATATTTTAATTAATTTGAGATAAGAATTTATTTGTAAATCATACATTCATTTTCTGAAGAAATTAAAACAAAGAATTGTACTCTTATGAAATTTGAACTAAAATAATCTGTAACAATAAAGGGAAGATATATTTCTTAGAGGTTTCATGTGTTCTTCAGATATTTTAATATGGTATGGATGCTCTTGGTATTGATTTGTGATATATTAGCCAAATACTCTTAAACACATGATGGCAAAGATTTGAATTTAAGATCAAATGATACAATTTTAGTATAGCTTGATGTTTCTTGGATGAACTGTGAAATAAGCAAGTGACTTCACTAGGTGAAAAAAAAAAAAAAAGTATATTCATGACCCAGACAGATGCTTACACCAGGTACAATTCCTGTCAAAGCACACTCACCCCTGAATGTCTGAGGAGGTCTGGTTCCAGGACACCCAGCAGATCCTAAAATCTACAGAGGTTCAAGTAAGTCTCTTATATAAAATTGAAAGTTATTTGCATATGATCTGATCACATTTCCAAATATAATTTACATCATCTCTAGAATATTTATAACACCCAATACTATGTAAATGTGATATAAATAGTTACTATACTGCATTGTTTACTGAAGAATGGCAAAGTATATGTTGAGTACAGACACAATTTTACTTTCAAATATTTTCAGTCAGCCATTGGTCGAATAAGTGAATGTAGACAAAAAAGAGACTAGAGATTGAATTGAACTCAAAGAGTTGTTTCAGGCACAAACAAAAAGTGCCATCTTTGTTTCCTAAATGTCTTTAGCATCAAAGAGAGGAAATGAAAGAAGGGGTAAATTAATCTCTATATTTAAAATAATTGTGATACCAACTGGCTTGTTCCATCTTCATTTAATACCACTTGGGAAGGAAATAGCCCATTAAAATTTGTCCATTAGCCACTTTTGCTTAGTTGGCTTTGTATACATTTTATCTATTTTTTGTTAGAGTGGAAGAAAGTGAACAAAACTTGCACCACCACTGTAATGCCTGGCAGATGGGAGCAAAGAGCCAGTTGAATCTGTAATATCCAAAGTCAAAAAAAAATTAATTCTTCCATCTGATCCTCTATTCTCAAGTCAATATCATTTATTTATTTTTTTTTTTTTTTTTTTTTTTTTTTTTTTTTTTTTTTTTTTTTTTTTTTTTTTTGTCTTTTTGAGACAGGGTCTCACTGTGCAGTTCAGGCTGGCCTAAAAGCTCACTTTGTAGCTCAGGCTGGTCTTGAACTCACAACAATCCTCCTGCCTCGGCCTCCAGAGTGCTGGGATTACAGGCATGCGCCACCACGCCCGGCTTAGTCAATATCATTTAAAAACCCTGTTTACTCAGGCATCATGTTTGAGATGTTTTCATCAAGAATCTTATCCTCTTTCATCAGATAAACTATCTTAAATAATATGGTATATTTTCATATTTTGTTCTGGAAATTTTCTTTTACATGACATTTATTATTTTCCTTGAAATTTAGTGTTTCTCCAAAGTGCTCTCCTGGTTCCAACAGAGAGAAAGTGAGAAAAAAAAATTCCTTCCTCAGAGACAGCCTTCAAGGTTCAAGTTGTTAGTGTATGTTTCTTGCTTCTGGCGAGCAAGAGACAGAGAAAGTAGTGACTAATATCAGAATCATGAGTGGAGATATGTTTTATTCATAAACTTTGCACCTCTAGTGAAATTAAAAGCAAAGTAAAGGGTCGAAGCTGTGAACCCTTTTTCCTAGAGCCTGTAAACCAATAAAGGCTTTATATTAGCTATCGATATCTATCTCTGAGTTGCCTTAATAACATCTTATTCCCTGTTTTCACCAACCATCAATAATATTTCTGCCTGCCCGCTCAGGCCCCTATCTCTGCGTGCAATTGCATTATAAGGGTCTATAAGCCCAATTTGCTTCACATTCTTATTTTTGGAAAAGGCTCGCTGGCTTTTGTAATGAGAGCAGCTGCCAAGAAGGCTTGACAGAATTTGTGGCCCATCTGGCTTATAATCTTCACTCAATATCGCCGAGGCCTAAAGTCTGAGACCTGCGGATAAGCCCGGGCATCCAGGCAAGCAATGGCAGCCATCTCTGAGATTTCTCATTAAGGGCAGGCACATCTCTCTGGGAATCTCTCATATCCTGGATATCACATAATTCTTTTTTCATTTTCTAATAAGTATAAGAAAGTTGTATTTTTTGCACTGTAGTATATTCATGGACCCAGATATTGGTGAAGAGCTACCTTTTTAAAATTTTGACATTGCATTATTTGAGTTTTCTGAAGTTTGTGAGGATATTTAAAGAGAAAAAATTCAATAAATCAGATTTTATTAAATAACCATATACAAAATGACTAATTATTTTAATTTTCAGGAAGGATGCTTTTCTCCACTCAAAAAGTATAAACAGTTTCTGTTGCAGGTTCTCCGTGGCACCAGTAGCTTATGGCAAGTAGCTACAGAATCAATAGCATAGCCACTGCCTTAGCCAGCATTGACTGGCCTATTTTCTTGGTGATTGAACAAAAGAAGAAAAAGATAAAGAGGATACTACTGGGGAGGCTGCTTTGAAAGTATCATCCTCTTGTCTAACTTACCTATTAAGGAAACATTTTAAAAATAATGTAGAGCTCTTTTCATGTCTCTCTTTGCTGCTTTAAAAAAAAAAAAAAAAAAACTCTCACAATGTTTATTGTCCTTTCCAATGCACTACTAAGTATGTCAGAAGAAAAAGGAGATATAGTCCCTGTCCCAAGAGTTTACTACTAGTGAGTCTGAATTTATTGGCTTCTAAACTACTAAGAAAACTGTTATCTCTTCGAGGAAGACTATAGAAAAGGTTTCTGTACTCTAGTACATCTGTTTCTCTACCAATGCAATTTAGTTTGGAAGATCAGCAAGGCTTTATTTACTATGCTATTTATCTTTCTCCCCTTGCAACAATTGCTTTCACTAAATTTCCTGTATTTTATATGCTTTTTTGGATAAACTTGAGATGGTAGTGACAATATTCTGAACAGTAAAAGCTCCCATAGGAAGAATCAAAATAATAACTCATCAAAAGAAATCCTGATTCAAAACAGTACTGGGTACTTTGAGAGTACAAGACTTAAACATTCTGGGCATCAACATGTAAGTCAATTTTTTCTTATCAATTATTCAACAAGCATTGATTACTTATAGGGTGTGCATCAGGTGCTGTGAATACTGTTAAGTAATGGGGGCTTATAAGAGTTGGGAAGCAATAATTTCCACAAGGAAAGAAAAGACAAAAATGGAAGTTCAGAGGTTTTCATGATGAAGATATTAGTTAGCCTGAGTAACTTTTTATAGGAATATATCAAAACAGATGTGTACAGATGATTCAGAATGAGAATTATGGGAGGCTAAAGGGCCAGTCTAAAGATACTATTTTAAAATCCAGATGCAGATACACATAGAGACAGATACAGATACAGATAGATGGATGGATGGATAGATGATAGATAGATAGATAGATAATGGGTAGATTTTGCAGAGAAACTATGACAACTAAATGAGGAAAAGGACCCATACTGTATAAACCAAAACTACTTCTAGAAAGAACCAATGGCTCTGTCATTTTGGCAATGGAGCCAGTCACACTCAACTTGCCCAGTGTCTTCATACAAGTGGTATGAGGAAGATCTGATTGCTGAGAAACAGAGATCACAG
Source organism: Ctenomys sociabilis (assembly GCA_004027165.1). NCBI lineage: Eukaryota > Metazoa > Chordata > Mammalia > Rodentia > Ctenomyidae > Ctenomys > Ctenomys sociabilis. Next base: position 24,314 of record PVKA01028108.1, read on the forward strand.
AGGCTTTATTCAAATATGAGTTGAATCTATAGCTAAGAATTCTTTTCATTAAAGAGTAGTTTCTAGGATTTTGTGCTACTTTGTTTATACTCTCCACTAAAATTACTTATGAAAAAGAAGTTCTAGAAACATCATGAATATGAAAAACAAAACATGGTAGTGATTATTGTAATGTATAGACAAATTAGGGCTATAATGGCTGCTTCTGTCTGTCTTAGACTCATGTTTTACCTTCTCCCCACTATTCACATTCTTAAAATCTTGTGGCAGATGCTATTTGTTTATTTTTTCTGTTCAAAACCTCTAAGAGTGCTTCCACTTATGTGGTAAGAGACTCTACTTTTGTATCATTCATTTACCTGTCACATGAAAATGTATTATTATTTTTAATTTTCTGCCATTTAAAAAATACATTAGTAAGCTTGTCATCCACATATCACACTTGCATTACCAATTACACTGTCTCTTACAGTTGACAACTTAGTTCTTCAGGTAGTAGGAGCTTGGAAAGCCACTGAGTCAATGCAGATGGTTCAAATTTCAGACCTCCTGACCTAGTAACTGTCAGGCCCAACCACTAAGTCTCTCAGGTGTTCAACAATAAATGGAAAGCTTTCTGGTAATAAATACCTTCAAAGTTAATAAATTGTGGCTAGTGTGACTCAGAAACTTTCATAAATAGGTTGTGGAAATAAGATTGTGGACACATTATTCAATAATTGGCCTATTGTTCATCACAGTTTGACAATACTTCAATAATTGAAGTCTGATTTCTAATATGAACATATATGACTGGGGTATTTATGAACAAAAATGGTACAGAAAGATTCCAAATGTGAGACATCATCTCACTCCTTCCTTTGAGTAAAATCAAGCAACATTTGGCTGCTTGATCTCATGCTTAAGAATTAATTTCACACTGTATTTCCCCTAAATTGACAATAGTTAATTGACTTTTTACAACTAATATCGAAACTTTTGTATTATTGGTTTTGCTTCATACCTCCTGGCAGGATAAAACTGATTAATGGGGCTTTTTGGCTTTACTGAGAAGACAAAGTTAATAAATACTGGACCGAGGTTAAATACCCTATGCATTTTATAACTCTGGATTCTCATTTGTGTAAAGGATTATTGCTGTTAAAAGAGCATCAACAAGAATCAGAATGAGTTTGTTTCTCTTCAGTGATGTAAATATCAAAATCATAAGCATAGCTCAGCGAATTAGAGTGCCTGCAAGCATGCACAGGTGTTAGAGGTTTGATTCCAGTGCCTGCAGTGCAGGCTCTGCCCCCACCATGCTGTAAGACAGCAATTGAAACTGGGTGTGGTGCTCCCAACTGTAAGCCCAGCTCCTGGGAGGACTGACGGCATCAGACACAAAAGTTACCTTTCTTGTTAGATAGGTCTTGCTTTATTTTGGTATTAACCATCCAGCAGAAAAGTATAAAAATGAGGTACAGAAAGTAAAGCCTATTAATATGCTGAGCTGTGAAAGACTCAAGTCAACAACTTCTGCGGATAACCCACCATTATTATGGACTGCTGGACTGTTTTTCTGAATTCATGAACCTATAATATTTAGATGCCAATGGAATATCCATCTATGACAGGTTTAAACAAAAAAGGAGCTACAAAGGAAGGGCCCTTTGTATTTACATATACAGAATAGTCAGGATAGATATACAGCTACTTTCACTCAATTCAATGAGAAGAAGGATTTGTACTAATAGTTTTTGGACAGGATATCTTGTCTATTTCTTGTACTATGGATGACCGCTAAGATGATAACAATGTACAATGTTATTGAAACTGTCCTATTAATCAGTTTTCATATTGTTTCATTGCTATTTTTTTCTCAATAAAATAAAATTTAAAACAAAAACAACAAAAAAAGGCAGAGAACTACAAGTCTGATCTAGCAGTGAGACCCTGAACACCTTGTAGACCCTTCTTTAAAAATACAAAAAACAAAAAAACAAAGAAAAACCATAAATAAATACAATCATAAATGTTTCAGAGCAAGGAAGGACTTCGGAAAGCAAGCTTCAGAAAAAATCAGCAGTTCACAGGACAGAAATCATGTTAATGTGTAGAATCATATTTTCAGGTTCTATGTCAGCTTTCTGTCTCTGTGACTAAATACTTCAGAAAAACTAAGTTAGAGGAGGAAATATATTTTTTATCTCATGGTGTCAGGGGTTTTGGACTACACTGAGGTGGCTCGGAGGCTGACTATGAGGTTGGAAGGGCCTGGTGGAGAAAACCTACTCTTCTCTGGGAGCCAGGAAGCAGTCCAGAAGAAGAGCTGTGTACTGGAAGTAGTCCCTGAGGTCACACCCTGGCCATGTGCTCCTGCCATCTAAGCCCCATCTGTTTCCATGGCTTCCCTAGAATGTTATCAAATTATGACCTGACTGTGAAAGGTAAAACCCTCAGGATCAAATCACCTCCTTGAATTCTATCGCAAGCAGCTGTGAATACGATGTGCATTTAGGAGATTTACATAAACCATTATATATATATTTTTTGTTTCAAAATAGAAATAGACATAAAGCAGTAGTTAAAGCACAGAATTTTTCTGAGATTTACCATACCAACTGTCCACCAGGTGCATATTATCCATTTTAATGTTTCTTGTATGATTTTTAACCTCATTGTAGAGTGACAAGTTAAATACTACACTTTCCAATATTCAGATGAAGGTATTGTTAATTCATCATACAGTATAGGCAGGAAGCAACATAAACTCACACAGAAATCTATGTATTCAATCTCTATTTTTCCATTTAGTAGGAAAATATATTCTACCTGTGAGAATTTCAGGAGACCATAGAATTAAGTAATGGAATTTGTTAAAGAATTATTGTGAAAAAATCTCTGAAGTTCCATTCTGAGAAAACAGTTAAACAAAACCCTGTGATATAATGGTATTGTTTGCTTCTCTCTCCAGGAATATGTCAAATTTTTAACTCCCAGGCCAGTAAAGATAAGAGTAGCTATGAGAATTCTACCTGCCCTTAAAATATAGTCTATGCCTATGATGTCACCTGCCATGCACTATCCCAGGGCGTGGTCTTCAGTTGCTGGCCTCCACTTTTTCCCTCTAATAGTCATGTGAATCACACCTGGGTAGTGCTGTCAGAAGTCATGTTCACCCTATTACCTCCCTGTTCTCTGCAGTGGCAAAGAAAAGAGTAGCGTACTGTAAAGTATTATCTGTCTGCTGACTCCTTGAGCAGTTAAGATATGTGGAAGTTAGCTTGAGCACTGTCTGAGCTGGTCTTGGCAGCACTCGCCTGTAATCGCATTACCCTACAGGGTGGAGGTGAGACAGAGATTGCAAGTGCCCATTTGACAAGCCCACTCCATGTATCTCAGTGACTTCCCAAAACATGTCTCAAGATAAAATACAGCAAATAGACAGATGTAATAATAGAAAAGTAATAAATAAAGATACAGCTTAGCATGACAGCCCTTTGTTCAGTCTTTCTAGTGCCCCACCATGGCCTTAAGGGAATGTTTTTTCAGAGGCATCATGTAAAAGCCAAGAGATTTGACTTTTCCTTCTTGTTTTTGTTAATGAATGATGAGGGGGAATCATTGATAATTAACTCAAGATTTCGCTTTTCTCATCTATTATATGAGCAAGACCAAATTTTTGTTTCTTGGGGTTCACTTAAAGTTAAATGTAACATTTATAAATTATTCATTTACAGTTTTTTTTCAAATGCCTATCACGTGCTACTAAAGTTTTACAGGTGTCATCAACATCACTATCATTTTCCTTTTAAAAATCATCACTATGCTGAGAGAGCAAAAAAAAAAAAATCTTTTGCTATAATTATCAGGAAAGATTTGGAGATGAAAAGGAAAGCTTCCTGAGTTTGTTGAGGACTACAGAGGATGCACCATGTTAGCCTCAGAGTAAAGAAAGTGTAACCAGAATGTGTGTGCAAAAGGGGCCAGAAATAGCTCATCAATGGAGAGATGAGCAACAGGTGCCCGACGCAGGGGTAGGGTGAGGCTTACTTTTCAGGAAAAGAAAAATGACATCTAGTTAACTTTTCAGTAGCACTGAATTAAACTATATCTTGAATAAATGAATTTTTACATAATCTAGGTGAAGTACAGATAAAGCACTTTCCTGTTCTTCTGTCTTTTCTTATCAAAGAGTGTTAAGCTTGGGAAATGAGTTACAGCTACTGCTACTGGATTTATTTGAAGATACAGGCATTGAGATTTGTGTCTTTGTTTGACTTTATGACATACTAATGGAGGAAGATGTTACTAATGCAAAAAACAATAAAAACAACATCATTAAGATACAAGTACCCTGCAATTGAGTATCAGATTTTTCCAAGAGTTCCCAGCAGGGAACCTCATGCTGAGAAGCACAACCTGAAATCACTTCCCTGGAGAGGGGCTCTCAGAACCTGGATGTGCTCAGCACAGGTGTTGCAGCAAGTGCTGCCAACTGTAGCCTTCCAGAAGAGAGAAAGCCTCAGCAGTTATTCCCAGCCTATAATGTAATGTGTTCAGGTGGGATCTGGCGAATAGGTTATTTAGAGGAAGAAAATGTGGAAAGAAAAAACACTGCCAGCCTTTGTGAACTAATGGTATGTGCATATATATTCATGTTCTCCATGTTATTATTATTCATGATCATAGGTGTACCCTAATATTTCTAATACTCCCTTAGCTTCTTTTTTTTAAATTTATTTTTTATTTTATTGAAGTACAAATATCCATCAGATGCCCTTAGCTTCTTTCTCTGGACCTATGACACAGAATATTGAAATGTTATGTGATCCTTGACAAGAATTCATTCCATTTATGGTAGAAATATTTTATTCAATGAACAGTGTAGGTATTTTTACAAAATAAACTCCATATTTGGATATATAATATATATATATATATAATCAAAGTTATAACATCCCAAATATCAAATATGAATATGACATTTGGTATAAATAATAAAAAATGCCACTGGTTTGCATTCTCTCGTTACCAAATAGACCTGGTAGCAATCAACAGTGCACCCTAGGAGCCAACATCCCCATCCATAAAAAAGAAAAAAATTAAAAATAGTACAGCTGGTATGTCTATATTGCAGTTTAAAAGAATTGGGTAGAATGATGCATGAGAAAGCTTTTTAAGCTCTATAACAGTGAAGAAATAGAAAGACTATTATTTTCACTGTAGTCAATTTTGGAATAAATGAAACCACATTTTAAATGAAGCACTCTTTCTATATTGCAGTTCTAATGTTACTTTCTCTTACTTTTATAGCCGATACTGCATAATTATTAAAATTTCATTCATCATAATTCTTTAAAATTTCCTGCTGCACAAAGCTATTATGAATTATAATTTCTTTTTGGTTTTAATTATATATATGTGTATATATATATATATATACACATATATATTGCATATATTTTTTTCCTATTTTTAGAGACCACATTTTTGACCCCATTTTTGTGACTTCTTCCACACTTTGAAATACCCAGGTTTCAGAAAATATTCTT